>OOFC01015325.1:0-17442 GCA_900323345.1 Pseudochromis fuscus
ATTTTTTTTTTTAAATATTTAATAGCAAATAAGGCTTTGTACTGAAATCTGACTGAAACTGATCAAACTGAGGAAATTAGAAATAAAGTCCTGCCTCTGAAACAAGCCGGGTTCATAGTGGTGTTTAGGGCAATACAGGCTCCGCCCACTGGAAGAGACAGGTCAGTTTGTTGGGGAAATTTGGGGGAAAGCAAAATGACAGTTTTAAAGTTCTTTGTTCAGCCATAGAATATAAATGGCATTTTTTTTACCTTGCTCGACAGTTTCTGTGAACCGCTGTCACCTTCCTCAGAAGTGTCTGACAGGTTATGACGTGTCAGCCGGCAGATGCTGACACCGAAACTCTGAGCAAGGTAAAATAGCCATTTATATTCTATGTCTGAACAAGGAACTTTAAAACTCTAACTAAGAAGATATGATGAACGTTTTTGAGATATTACAAGCACAATTACATATTTACAACATTGAGCTCCTCAAACATATCTAAAGTGGACATTTTTTTCCTGGTATACATGGTGTTACTTTAATACCAGAAACTGAAAGAGGTGACAAAGATGGAAAGAATGACTGTGACATCAGACTCAACATCACTCCACAATGCTGAGACGTCAAACTGAATCACAAACTGAGGTTCAGGAGGGTTGAGAAGGACGTCTTCTGGTTAACACTCTGACCTTGGGACTGTCCCCTCCGGAGGCCTCTTTGTCATTCTCGGGCTGCGAGTTGTCGTTGATGAGCTGCAGCTCTGCAGAGCTGACCATGCGACCGCCCATCCTGTAGCCTGAGGAGCCTGCACCCCGTGGGCTGGAGGGGCAGGAGTTAGCAGCACTGCAGGAGGAGGAGGAGGAGGAGGCACACACAAGGTCACTCACACTGGAAACATCCAACAACAGGTGCAAGCCTCAAAAACACCACAATCACTTCAGGAGACACAATCAGGCCTGAAGCAGCTTCTCACATCTTCATCAAGTCTAATTATCCAGTCAACACCCAGACAGAGGAGAGGACCACTTCCAGGTTTAATGTCAGACAGTCCTCACCAGGATCCTGGACCATGTCAGGAAACATGAAACTGATTCGATCAACGGGAATCACCACCTCAGAAGATCGCAGTTTTGTTCTTGTAAATTTGAGACTTTAATCTCACAAAATATTCAAGTTATTTTCATTCATCTCAGTATTATCTAACCTAATCTCAAAATATACAAGTTATTTTATTTCATCTCTCAGAATATTCAACTTTTTTTATTGAATCACAAAATGTAATTTCTCTTTGACCTATTCAGAATATTTTGTTACGTTGTAAACTTACAAATTTCTGTTTTTTCTTTTGTAAAGTTGCAATGTTTGAACATTTGAACGTGATTTGTCACTTTAATCTCAGATTATTTGAGTTTTTTTCTTCAGAACAGCAAATTTAATTCCAGAATATTTTAGCCATTTTGCAACTTTATTTTCAGAAAAGTTTGAGGTTTTCCTTTGTAATCTTGAGATTTTAATCTCACAAAATATTAAAGTTTCTTCAAGACCTTGTGAATTTCAGGGAATAATTTGCCTTCTTTCCTCATAAAATGTGCGCCGTTAATCTCTAGGAATATTCCAGTTTTTGACTATAATCTCACAGTGTCAAGTTTTTTGTTCGGGTAAATTTCCAGCCCCACGTTAACAAATGTCATCGCAGAACAAATCGAGAAAAAAAAATCAACACATCTCATAGTTTAAAGAATTCGCAAATGGACGACAAAGTCAAAATTATTTTCCAGGACGATTCAGTGATATTCAGAACATGTCACTACAATTTCCAGGAGCTTTCCAGGACTGGGAAGTAGCTCTAATAGAACTTCCAGGTTTTCCAGGATGTGCTGTATGACATGGTTGGTCTTTTTTTCCCCCCACCATCTGGCTGAGATCAGGGGTTGAGAGGATCTGAGAGTCTGAGATGGAGCCGCCTCCCTTTCTGAGCCATGCAGTCGGACAAACTAAGCCTAATCTGATCACCGACCATCGAGGGGCCGTGTCAAGGTCAGGTGACAACTCAAGGTTGAGCGGGGGCGGCGTGGGAGCGACTTATTATCATGGTTGCGAAGCAGTGACCTGATTCATGATCTGAAAGCAGCTCTGAAAAGACGCATGAAATACCTGAGGTGATGCTTCAAGGTTTCTATTTAATCACAGAACATTATGTATGATTATTGATAACAGCACCCCCACTAGTTTACCAGTATGTTTTCTAATATGTGCAAATATAGAAACTTTATTTATTTATCGCAACATGTATGTATCTGTTCACCTATTTATTCTGTAACAGCTACAGTTATGTTCAAATCAATTTAATGGCAAATATATCAACAGGAAAATATATATTATTTTCATGTATTTGTGAGTTTAATCTCAAAAGAATATTCTAGTTTTCCAGGTGTAACTTTTGGACTTAAATGTCACAATATTTGAGATTTGTTGTTGAAAATTTGCACCTTAAATTTCAAAGATTTAAGTTTCTTTTTTTCATAAAATTGGGACTTTCGTCTCAAAGAATAAACCAGTTTTGCGACTTAAATTTCAGAGAATATAAAAAAAAAAAAATCATACATTTGCAAATTTAATGTCAGAAAATATTCCATTTTTATTTTCATAAATTTGCAACTTTAATCTGTAAAAATATTCTAGTAATTTTTTTAGGGGTAACTTCTTATCTTTAATGTCAGAATATTTGATTTTTTTCTCGTATATTTGCAACTTTTATCTCAGAAAATATTCTATTTTTCTGTGTTCAATTTCTGACTTTAATCTCGGGATATTTTCGGTATTTTTTCTGGTAAATTTCCAGCATTTGTCTCAGAATATTGTGTTATTTCTTATAGATGTATAATACCAAGTGGAAAAAACTTAACAGCAAGTCAATAAACATAAAGATCTCACAGTTTCCACTTTGAACAAATAGGTCTTAGAAAAAAACCCAAAAAACAACAGGTTTCCGGGACGCTTGGAAACTTTGAACGTAGGCTGAAATAACAAAGTTGACCTTCAATCTGTAAAAAAACTTTACAAATTAATGTTTAATCACTGACCGCAAATCTATGTAAACATGTGTGTAAATACAATGAAACCAGAGGTCCCACAGCTCCCAGTGTTGAGTACCTGATGGTGCCGGTGGGCGACGGCAGCGGGCTCATCAGGTGAGCGATGTTGTCTGGAATGTTGATGGTCAGGGGGGAGATCTGGGGCTGCACTGGTTTCACTGGGGACTCTGGTGCCTCGCGCTTCACCTTCTTCCCACTGGACAAAGCCGTGAAGGTGATCTTGATGTTTGTGCTGGGGAACCTGAAGGTGCACCTGCCAACACAAAGCACACACTCGTCAGTAACAAGCAGCAGCAGCAGCAGCATTTCAAACCAGGGTTTAAAATCAGAGAGTGCTCGATGAAGCTCTGCTGCAGTGGAAACGTTCACTGATTCTCTCTCGAACTTTAATGTGGAAGCTAATTAAATTTGAATACTGATGCAGCAGCTTGATGACACTCTGATGTGTCCCTGTTTTCATCAGTGGAAGTGGAAACCTCAGAGTGGGGAAAAGAGACACGCTTGAAGGGAAACCGCCTGAACACCATGGTAACAGTTACAATATTCCTACATTCAACCCACAGACTGTTTGCAGAAATGGACGAAGCAACCGAGGCTAAACAATGAAGCCAATGTGGATGTAGAAAACAGTGCAATACCACCAGCAGCCACTAGATGCTGACTCCAAAAAACCTGACATCAATTCAAAAATAGTCATTTTCAATGGACATGATAATGGTGGTCCATCTGAAAATCATTTCACCATTAAGGAGATGTTAGGCTGAGAGAAGAGGAGGAGTCAGGGGTGTAATTAGTTTGACTGACAGCTTTGGTCTCCAATAATTGATAGGTGGTTTCCAGACTCATACACACTGAGCAGGGTTTTCAGGTTCATACCCAAATGTGGTCACTTCTGACTCAACCAACCAACACAGCGACATTTAAATACCAAACTCGTGAACCAACGTCAGCTTCGTCCATTCTATAGTGTATGACTGGAAGGTCAACAGAAAATGATTTATCAGGCCTCGGAAATGTGTTATATCATTGTGAGTTTGTGTTTTAGGCTTTTTTAAATGAAATTTTTAGATTTGAGATTCTTTCACAAATTTTCCAGGATATTTCCAGGATGATTTCTGTGACAAGGCTGAAGAAATAATGCCAGTTATAGATTTACTTTATTTTTATCTTTATTTACTTTATCTTTAATACAGATGTTAGCTTTATTATAGTACTTACTTTATTTTTTACCTCTTTGTTAAATGTCTATTGTAGCAGCATTGCACCGAGTCAAATTCCTCGTTTGTGAACCTCATGAACAATGGCAATAAAACTCATTCTGATTCTGAGTTTTGTTTTAAAAATTAAATTCTAGAGAAATCTAGAATAATGTGTTCCCAAAAAACTTCTCACTTGACAGTTTTATGGTAACATACTGAGTACAGGAGCCGCTACGTTAGCCTAAGTCAAATTAACATGACACAATTTAGTTTATTTTACTTACTCACAGTTTTCAGAACATTTTACTTGTTTCTCTCAGTTTCCAGTTTTCCAGAAGTGTAAACTAGGTCTAAAAAATTCCAGGTTTTCCAGGACGTGTGGAAACTCCTGTTCTAGACTCCATTTGGTGGTCCACTGTGGAAATAATGTCCAACACAGTAGCCTCACCCACACGCAAAACAACAACTGTGTTTCAACTCGACGTCCTCCAATGTTTTTCTACATTTTCCTGAATGACTTTCAACACTCTGCAGAAAACAGACTGAGGACTTGTTCCACTTTCCTTTAAAATGCAGAACGCCTGAACATTGCTGCTGCTCGCCCCATTTCCCCCTCAGTAAACTGGGTTATCGTTCTCTTCATTAATGCAACAACAGATAAAAACTAACAAGCAGTGAGGAGTTTACTGATATTTTTTGGATACTTTGTAGACAAAAGGTGGGGTTCAAAAGAAGTTATAGCAATTACAGAATCCAGTGTTTAAGAGAATAAAAGCTTCACCTCACAAAAGTGTACTGTGGAAACATGGGAATGATTTAATCCACTTATTAAATTAATATTGAAGCATTTCAAGCCTTTTGTCCTGGTATTTAAGAGGATTTAGACATTAATATCATGAGGCTGTGATAAACACCTAACCACCACTGGATTCTGCCTCCAACAGGCTTCAAGAAAAGTAAGATTTAGGGGCGGGGTTAGTTTGATTGACAGCTCTGGTCTCCAATGATTCAGAGGTGGTTTGAAGGCTTATTCATGATTGAACTCCAGTCTCATTCCCATTGGACAGTGTCCTCGTGTTCAAGAGTTAGACCCGCCTCCTCACCCCTCCCTTCATATCCAAATAAGGTCACTTCTGGCTCCAAACAACCAACATGGTGACGTTCAAATACCAAACTCCTACCTTAGCTTCATCCATTCTTTATACAGCCTGACTTCAAAGTAGAGTACAATCATTAAATTATTGTACTGTCATACACTGTAGAGGTACTATTTTCATTTTATTTTCTACTTCTTCTCCACTACATCTCAGAGGGAAACACTGCACGGTTCTCTAAACTACATGTATTATTTTAACAGCTTTAGTTAAAAAAGAACCAGCAAATTTGTGCTTTGGCTTCAGAAGAGGCCAAAACAATTAAGTAATTTTTCAAGCTCAGTCAACGAAGAATTATTTCTACACTGATGTTAAATGCTGTTATTATATTTGCACATGCAGCTGTGTTCATCGACAGCCGGGAAGAACATAAAGGACTCACAGTGTGTTTTGATATTTTCTTATTTATGGATATATTTAGATTTCTCTGTCCACGCTCTGTCAGCTGCTGGATGTCTTTTCTTTTTTTAAGGAGTAGAAGAAGAAGTGTCTGATGTTATTTAAGGATCTTCCATAATTTTTTTAACTCAGATCCACAGAGGAAGAATTCAACCCTTCCTTAAAGTGTCTCCCCTCAGTGTCTCCACCAGTCCAACTCCAGGAAGGGTTTTGAGTGACCAAGCTAATTTGAGATGCAGGTGTCAGGATGTGGTGCCTGGCAGTCCGAGTGAAAACCAGTGTGTGGTCGTGGCGTCTCCGGGGTGTCGAGCCTCCTCGTCCCAACAGTCATTTAGAGAAGTTTTGTTCTATTCAGCTCAGCTCTGAACGCTACCGACTTCCCTCGATTGTTTCCCTTCATCCCCGCTAATTAAACGTCGACCGCTCACAAAAGATGAGTCAGAATATTTTAATTCAAATAAATAAATACTTAATTAAAGTCCACCTGAAACAGCTTTCTCAGAGGATCTAACTTTGTGATGTAATGCGGAGAAAAAACAGGATATGTAAGTGGAACAAACATTTGGAGCAATTTGACTGGACCACTGAAACACAACCATACACCATAGCTAGCTAGCTAATGTTACTAATTAATGTTAATACTATGTGCTAACTAATAATACAGTTGCAAAAAACTACTGGTTTAAACTGCTCTGGGCAAGATCTCGTTAATTCATGTATATATTTATTTTTGTAACCAGGAAGTAAACGTGAATGAACTTTTTGGGATAACATCATTAATTAACTGACCAATACGGCCAGGGTTGTGCTGCAAGACCCTGTTTACACTCAGCTTAAAGATGCATCTCAGGTGATCTCATCACGAGTCAACAGCCAAGACCTCAGACAACCTACATATGTGGTTTGGGTGATCGGATCTCAGTATGTCTTGGTGGTCGTTTCCACTTGTATGTAGCGCTGCCCACTTGTGATCACCTGAGACGCATCTTAAAACCAAGTGTGAACAGTCCCTAAAAGGATTAAAAAGACAATTTAATTTCAGTACTTTAAAGTAGACACATCTGGCTTCTTCTGTTATGCCTACTATTATTATCTATTAAGATGCTGTCTGGTGAATTGATGTAATGATGCCAAACAAAAACAAGTACGATCTAAAGTTAGGGAAGCTTCACCGATTCAGGTTAGAAAATATCTGATAAGATAAAAATAAGTACTTCAGCCTGAGAATGTGATCAACCATCCAGCGCCATCAATTATGAGCTACTGTTTCAACCATAGATGTAAAAAATAATCGACGAAGCCAACATGATGTCGCCCGTTGGTTTGTGGGCTTTCGTTTTTAAGTCAGGGGTTTGGTATTTGAACGTGGCCATGTTGGTTGTTTGGAGCCAGAAGTGACCATATTTGGATATGAAGGAGAAATGAGGAGGCGGATCTCACCCTTGATGTGGATGACACTAGACCACGCCCCTTAATCTTCCTCTTGTTGAAACCTAATATCTCCTTTATGATGACAGGATCAAGAAATCAAGTGTTTAGGTCATGTGACTTTAAACCAAAAATGTTTTAAAAATATACTTGTAATTAGTACCCAAATCCAAAATGGCCCCCATACATAAACAAAGACATCAGCCATGGAGTAATTACTTATGCATGCTGATCAGTTTGGGAGGTTTTAGAAAATATTGTTTGAATGATATCTTTATTTATTGTTAATCCAGATACAGACCAACAGTAATCCCTCACAGATGCATTAATATTTGAGGCGATACTCTACACATTATATAAAAAGGTGTGAAACAGTGATAACTCTTTATTTTACTCCTAAATGTGTGTTACTGGTTTAATTTTTCCACTTTTGGAAAAATGAATTTGGTCATTTCTCTAAGTCTGTATTGGCATCGTCTTTTATCCCTGGTCACTTTGTCCATTTCTATTTACAATCTATGGTTTCAACTCTTCACTTTTAAGTGCATATCATCATCTGGATGTGCCTTATATGAAGTGAACCGGTGTTATTCTGTGACTGAACACCTCCCTCCTCCTCCTCCTCATCGCCATCACAGAGGCCTCTTCATCAAACCACATTTCTTCTCCTGTAAGAACAATGAGGCCTCCGAACCTCCACGGTTGCTGCTAAGCTGCGAGGAACGCCAACAAACAAAGCTTGTTCAACTCTAGGCTTCTACTTGATTTCACCCCCGCCTCCCCACCGACCCTGCAACCAACCAACATAAAAAAAAAAAGGGAGAATGTAAACAAAAGAAGACGGGAAGAACTTTGAGTGAATTTGTGGGTGTGGGAGAAGCGAGAAGAGGGGAGGGGAGGGGAGGGTGTTGCTTTCTCTTCGCTGGTGTTTACATCACCAAAGAGGAATCCCTGGAATACAAGCGACCTGTCCCCCGGGCCACGGCGCCACGAGTTCTCTCCTGCTGTCAATCTGCTTCTTCAGCTGCGCCCGTCTTATCGTGCAGGTCGCCAACGGGGTCTCCTCGAGCTTTGAGGATTACAGCAAAGCGTGTGCTAAGGTGCCGTTGTACTACTAGTAATACAGACTGATTAAAAGCTCCTTACTGACAGTCGGTTCAATCGATAAGAGAATCTGATTCCTCGTTCCTCTGCATAATGAGATGCATTGTACGGCTCACAGCGGTGTGGAGAGCTGTGCAGAAAATCAGGTTTTGAAACAGCTGCAGGAAATACTTTGGTGCAAATTCAGGAATTGCATCAAGTCAAAACAAGTCAGACTTATTCTTTGTGTGGTTTCGTATCGAGGAGGTTGCACAATAGCTGAGAGCTGTGTGCAGAGTCTGACCGGTATTTGGCAGCAGGAGCCGGGAGGTTTGTCAGCGTAGTGAATAAACTGAAGCCACTTTCTGGCACAAGAAACGCCAAAACAAATCTGTCGGGACCGAATGTAAACAAGCTGCTTTCTGCCAAACAAATGGTTCAGTATGTGGAAGAGTTTCTTCTTACATGGTTAAGAATTTAATCCTGCGTTTGTTGGATCTTTTGATTATGAGTTAAACTACACAGCTGGCCTTATCGTCTGGTCACACATGGGATCACACAGGGGACATGAGGATAACATAGAAAAGCCTCTGCTACCTTATTGTAAAGTTACTTTAACCTTATTCATCAGTTTCTTATGAATTCATAAATTTATTCTCAGAGGATGAGTTTTTTTGTCCCCTCATGATATTTTAAAAATCTGTCTAATCTGAGAAAATATGAGGATTTTTCTCATAAATGTTTGTTTTTTGGTTTAATCCAGGAAAATATTTCCAGGAACTTGATATAAATCTACAACTTCAACATTTTTTTCTCATTTTTTAAAAAGCAATTTACAGCTTTACAGCCTGACAATATCATAAACGTTGTTTGTTTTCTTCTGGTTAACTCAGCTTTAATCCTAACATATATTCAACTGTTACTCACAAATTAACAACTTCAAGAAATTAAGATTTCTTATAAATTTGAAAGTTTTTCCGGTAAATTTACAACTTCAATGTTGTATGACAGTTTGTTTCTCTGTCATTTCCTTAAACTGTTTTTTTCTCAAATCTACGACTATGTTCTTGTCAAGTTTCAGCTTCAACGTAAAAAAATATGAGCTTTTCATGACTTAACAACATTAATCTCAAAGTATAAAGTTTTGTCTTCCTCCGTTTTTTTATTTTTAGATTAACTCATGAGCTTAATCTCATAAAAGTTTTTTTAATTTTTCTTCTTGTGAACTCACACCTTCAATACTAGAAAATATTCAAGTGATTCTCATAAATTCACAACTCTAATCTCAGTGTATGAGTTTTTTTCTAAATTTGTTATTTTACAGTCTCAATCCCTGAATATTTCAGGTTTTTTTCCCCCCCAAAGGTTTGTTGGTTTTATACTTGTACGTTTACAGATTTAATCGGAGAAAATATTCAGTTGTTTTCCTCACAAATCTACAACTTTAATCTCCAGAACATCCAAGGTTTTTCCCCATAAATGTGTTTATTTTTTGATCTTGCTGAAAATGTTACTACTTGTTTTTTGAGTCAATTTAAAATGTTGGCAATATCTGAGGATTTTTTCTTAAATGTTAGTTTTCTTTACAACTTTCAACAAAGACAATATTAAGTTGTGGTTCTCATATTTTTTCTCAGGGTATGACAATTTTTCTTTGTATTTTAATCTCATTTATGACTAACAGCTGAGTTTTTTCTTCTCACTAATAAATGTTTATTTTGTTTTTTAATTGCGCATTCATTTCTAAGCAGGGCTGCAACTATTAGCAAGAAAAACTAATAATAATTTAAATTGTTTTATACTGGTGGATATTGTTTAATTGGAAATGAAGCTGATCATCTTCATACCTGTAACTTTATCTGAATGACAAACATGGCCCATATCCAAACCAAGAGCCAAACATTCACTGAATACAAACATAATGTTGTGCAACCCATTGGTAAAATGAAGAGCTATAGATTCCTGGGTGTGATAAATGTCACATTTCACAACATTAGAAATGAAAAAAAAAAAAAAAAACACTAGTATAAACAAAAAGCAAAGTGCATGCTACAACCTGTAACTCAACACTCCCTAACCAACTCCATTACAAAAACTTAATTTTTAACTTTTAAACAAAATACGTTTGTGAAACTTGTTGGACAGTTAACAACAACTCATTATGAGTTGAATGCAGTGTCTAGGAGGACTTCGTCTCATTTTAATGGAGGTCAAAGGTCTCACAGGTTGTGTTGTTGTGAGGCAGCAGGGCGGGGACGAGCCGGTTTGTTTACGTTCAGGGTCGAGAAGTAGCTCTCATTCACAAGTACAGAGAAGCTACCACGCTAGCTAACATGTTGTCATGCCACAAGTGTTTACAGAACCACCACAGGCACACATGTCCCAATTCTAATGTGTCCACGTGGTAGAAAAATAATAAACCAAGCTTCCGCGGAGCTGAAGGGAGGAGGGGGGGTATTCATGCTAACTAGAGACACGGAGGAATGCGGCTAAGTTTAAGCTAACAAGAATGTCAACAAAGAGAATGGCTCTGGGACCAGGATTCTTGCTAACATGCTAAAACACGTGGTGCTCTCACCCCCTTGCTAGCCACTGTAAAATAAATATAAACCCGATTGTTGTTGACTTGCAGCCGCGTGGCTCTAGCAGCTAGCCGTCCACATGTTCACCAGAGGGAAGGTGGTGGTGTGTGGTGGAAGTGGTGGGGAGGGGGAAAACTTACATCCGCGGTAGCTGCAGAGGAGGGGCGCCCCGTCTGAGGAACACTCCGTCTACAAACACCCCGTTTTTACCAAGACACCTCAGGTAGAAGTCCCCGCCGCCGGTGCCGTCGTCGCTGGCGGTGAATATCTCCAGGTGCCTGCGGGAGATGAAGCTCGAGTGGCCCATGCTCACGTCCACGGAGCCCTGCGACGAGTTCCGACCGATGGTCACCGAGCGCTTTTTCATCATGTATTCGAATTCACGGCCCTCGAGCCGGGCAACCGGCCCAGACGATCCGCTCACCACAGCCATGTTCGCGGGGGTAAATAAAAGTCTGTTTAAGAGAAAAAAATCCCGAACGCTGGAGCTAAAACACCGGCACGCCCGACTGTCCGTGGCCCGTCAGAGGCGTGTGAAATGGTGCAAATCTACAAAGAGGGGCATCAAATTCAAAACAGGAATCCGGAGGGGACCATGCGAGGCCAGGGACAGCGGCTCCGACCCACCGCCGAGAGAAAGGGTAGACAGAGATCCAACCAAACGCAGCAGGAGGCGGGTATGACAGCGCTGACAGCCGCCTCAGCCAATCAGTACCCGGGACGCTCGTGCGGCTCCGCGTCTGCGACCAATCACGAGCGAGAATTAATCCGAGGACACATTCAAGGTCGGTTGGTGCGTACCAGTACGCGCATATGCTGCCCGGAGAGCAGCAAGAGGCGGCAAGAGTGTGTCAATCGCACATTTAAATGGATCGGATCGAGCTGCTCGCACGTGCACTCAGTCGCAATAATCACTATAGATTATAAATATCGATAATCTGCTACCGCGCGTCGATTATAACCGATTAATTGTGCATCCAAACTCAGAATCGATCATGTTTATTGCGAGAAATTGCGTGATGTATTTATTTTTTGCTGTCCTCCTCTCCTGCAGCAGCGCAGAGCCACGGTGCATCATGGTCCTACTGTTCCACTACGGAATCCACGTCTGGTTTTTCACGTCGCTCCCTTTGCAGCATCTTGATAGTTTCTAATAATGAGGTTACATCTCTCGTTTTAAATTATTGTAGTGTGTAATCGATAGGTCTTGTCGACCTGCATCGTATTCACCTGCTGTGCTGTAGATGCAGGTCTGTAATCCCCCCACCCTTCCAGATTGCACTGTCCTGTCCCTGTCCACGGGCCCTGTTACCATCAGGGTGAATGACCCTGCCATCTGTAGGCCACTTGTTTGTAAACACTGTGTGGGGGAAGTGGCGTGAGTACGTGCGCACGTGCACGCGTGCAAGTAGTAGTAATAGCTAAGGAGTGGCATGGAGACAGGTGTGAAGTCATGATCAGGTGTGAACTCACTGTTTTCAGTGAATGCGCATGCCAAGGGCAATTTACATATGGTCTCATTAGATCAAGTAGAGATACTAATTTATGCTGCAATTTGATTTAAATCATCAACACAAAAGGTAATTAAAAAGAAAAATTTAAATAGTTATTTGTACCTACATGTTCTTGTCGTACACACTGAAAATTATGTGTTTTTTAAATTTTTTTAAACCCAGAACTGGATAAAAATTGGATTAACTACATGCTGAGCTCATTTAACACAGCTGTTCTTATCCAGTAGGTAGAATACTGTGTAAAAACAACAAAATGCTGAGTGAAAATAACAACATACTGAGAGAAAACAACAAGTGAATACAACAAAATATTGGTAAAGACAACAAAATGTTTGGGTAAAAACAAAATACGGAGTGAAAACAACAAAAACATTAGGCAAAAACATCATTTTGTTGATAAAAACAACAAACTGCTTGATAACAACAACAAATATATGACGTCAAAACAGAAATTTTGTGTAAAAACAACTAAATTATGAGTCAAAATAACAAAATGTTTGGTGAAAACAACAAATCAGTTAAAAAACACAAAATATGACTAAAAACAACTAAATGCTGAATGAAAACAATAAAATCCAGAGTGAAAACAACAAAACATTCGTAAGAACAAATATTTGGTAAAACCAACAAAAAATTTATGAAAACAACAAAATATTTAGTTAAAAACAACGTATCTTCTTCTGTTAAATTCGCAAAACATAGTAGTAGTAGTAGCAGTAGTAGTAATATTCAACATTTACTTTTAGTGGGTAGTAACTGAAAAAGATTTGGTAATATTATTCCTTTAAATATTCATCTGAATAAACAAGACAAGGACTACGGAAACAGTCCACAGTCATTTTCACATAAAGCACGACACTACAGTTTTATTTCTTCTTCTCTTCCCTCTTTTGAAGTTGAAGTACAAATATTGTTGCTTCCTCCAGCTTCCACTTCCACAGTCCACACTGACCGACCACTGGAGGGAGACATCCACCATCCTCTGACCACCTCCAGCATATGACATCATGAAGTTTTCATGAAGCTTTTAGTCTGAACTGTTACGAATAGAATAATAAAAACACTTCACTTCATCACCTGCAGCCAAAGTACTAATACATTTATCTGGCCTATTAATAATAACAGCAGATTACATCGATACCAGCAGCGTAATGGGTCCGATCTTTATCCAGTGATATATTTATACACATTAAACTGAATTTATTAACTGTAATCTGACAGTTCTTTTCATATAAAGCTTAATTTTTAAATGGGTACAGCATGCTAAATCACAATCAAGTGCTCAGGTCATGTGACTTCAAACCAGAAATCATACACTGTGTATAGAAAAGGACAAAGCAACCAGGGCTGAAAAGTGAGGCCAATGTTAAAGTGCAAAAAAAAATGCAATACACTCAACGGCCACTAGATGCTGTTTAGAATGGAGTTCAATTCAAAAATGTTCATTTTGAATCCTGCAATACTCAGTCAGTACAGTTCTTCCATTAGGTAAAGTCAACTCTTCTTCTCAGTGATCTGGTGGTGCATTTGAAAATCATTTAATCATTAAGGAGATATTAGGCTGAGAGAAGAGGAAGATTTAGGGGAGGGGTTCGTTTGATTGACAGCTCTGGTCTCCAATGAGAGAAGACTTGAACTCCAGTCTCACACACATTGGACAGTGTCCTCGGGTTCAAGAGGCAGACCCACCTCCTCTGTCCTGCCTTTAATTCCAAATATGGTCACTTCCAACCAACATGGCCACGCCACATACAAAACTCCTGGCTTCAAAATGTGAGTCCACAAACCAACATGTGATGTCACCATACACACACACACACACACACACTATATATAAGATACTTCTAATTAATAGACAAAGAGAGAACCAGAGAGAAATCAGAATGACCTATTTATGTTTTTATAAAGATCTGTTTGTTTATTTACTTATTTGTGTATTGTGTGTGTGTGTGTGTGTGATCAGCATTTGTTTGACAGTCTAACACTTCATCTATTGTCCATCCACTATAACTCAAAGCTTTTTCCAACCGCAGGATCGTGATCTAAGATCCACCCCAGCTCAGGATTACACAGAAAAAAACCCAGTATATATGCTTCATCACGCTGCGGCGCCCAGGAAATCTGAGCCTCATGTTCTCATTGCTCTCTCCAAGTAAAGCCTCTCGTAATCTGCATCTCTCACGGGAGGTGCTATTATGTGCACAGTCGTGATTAAGATTGTAATGACACGTAGCATCAGGACAACTTCAGGGGGATTTGAGGAATAACAGGGAAGGCGGCGGCGGTGGCAGTGGCGGCGTCCTGTGGGAGAGGAGGGGCTGAGATGGCAGGGTTTCCATCTCTTTCCAGGGAGAGAGAGCCATTACGACTCTCCTCCATTTCCTCTCTCAGGGGCAGAAACCAAATGGACACATTAATAACACTCTCCATGTCTGAGGGAGCTAATGGAGCCTTGAGTGCTGATTAGGGCTGGAAGGGATCGGGTGTGGAGGAAGAGTATTAGTTTCACTCTCCTGGTTGTGATGCACAAACTGAATCCACTGTCAGGGATCGGAGGGGGGCGCAGGTTGTTCACTACACTCTAACAAATGTTGTTTGGGGTAAATATTGGAGTAACATAGCTTAAAACAACTAAATAATGAGTAAAAACCATAAAATGTTGAGTAGAAACAACAAAATGTTGGATAAAAACAACAAAATATTGGGTAGAAAACAATAAAATAATAAGAAAAACAATAAAATATTGAGTAGAACACAACAAAAAGTTGGGTAAAAAACATAGACTGCATATACAAATCTGAAGGTCAAAAATGAATATAAATGCACAGAACTGTAAATAAATAAAAGCTATTTATTAAAATTATAATCTACTTATAAAAGTGCTGCTATCTTTATTGCTGTTGTTGCTGTTTTGTTTTTTCTCTTCATATTTATGTTTAGTATTTTTATTCTTATTATATTTTTCCCTTTTTTATTGTATATTTTATTTAAAGAAAAGCTAAAGTTTAATTGTACTAAAAGTGACGATCAATATTTTTCTGATTCTGATTTTCAAATGAGGCCGATGCTGAAATACAAAAAGTGCAATACCATCACTAACCACTAGATGCTGACTCTAGAAAAAAAAACTTCTTCAAAAATCCTAATTTTCAACCTTGAAATACTCAGTCAATACATTTTTCCCACAAGTGTTTCTGACGTCATCAGTTAAAGTCAAATCTTCTCAGTGATTTGGTTCATTTGAAAATCATTTTTCACTTAGTAGATATTAGGCCGAGAGAAGGGGAGGAGTTCGGGGCGTGGTTAGTTTGATTGACAGCTCTGCTCTCAAGTGATTTACCGGTGGTTTGGAGGCTCATTCACCGGTGAACTCCAGTCTCATACACATTGGACAATGTCCTCAGGTCCTTTGTCCATTTTATATACAGTACACTCTTTGGCAAAAACAGCCCATCTCACAGGGTAAACACACACAGCACGTAGTTAGTCCAATATTTACTCACTCACAATCCAGCATTTTCTAGCGTGTACATGTAAATCAGCTGCTGAAGAAACTCATTTCCTTCCTCTTTACATGGGTGGATACTAAAACAAACCCTGGAAACAAAAAATCTCACGGTGCCAGTTTGGCTGGTTTGGTTCATAGGAGCAGCCTCACACAGAAGACACACAGCCAATCACTTTAAAACATCTTTAGTTACTATTTTCACAGGTTTATCAATCTCAAATGAATGTGCAAAGATGTGTTGAGATTGAAACATATATAAACAGAGATGAAGACAGTGAGATAAATAAGGTGCATTGCATGATTGTGGCACAGTTTTTTGTAAAGCCTCCTTCCAGTAACGTCCACTCTGTCCAGTCAAGCTGTTTTTCTACCCTGAAGTTAAAAGGGTGCAACAGAGTTTTCTTTTTATCTCCAGGGATTAGTCAAATGTGTCTCCTGGTCCTTCCTTGGATTTGGGTTTATCACAAATCCTCCACTGAGGTAAAAACCTCGAGGGCATTTTCCAGAAAAACCACAGGTTGTCAAATTCATGATTTTTAAACCTGACAGTTTCCTTCTTCGTCCAGCTTTTTTTTTTGGCCGGACTTTGACTGAGTCCAGCTTCGTTGCTCGGTCACAAGATGTCTCGTGTGGAGAGGTTCAGCTCCTCATCGGACACCCTGAGGTTCCCCAAGTACCAGAAAATCCAGAAGACCAGGCTGAGGAAGATGAGCAGAGGCCCCGACAGGACAAAAAAGTCCCAGAAACTCAGTGGCGCAAAGATCCCCACGAAGAAGAGGATGAGGCCGACGATGTCCAAAATCAAAGCCAGAGAGAGGAAGAAGGTGGTCCATTTTCCTTCCTGCATTTTCTGTCCCCAGGTGAGAGGGTGTCCAGGTGACAGGTGGATGTCGTCCGAAGGTCTGACAGGAGTGACGGCAGGTCTCTGCAGAAAGCTCCTTCCCTGTGCCGTGGATCATTCTTACAGCACGCCTCACATTTCTGTCATAGCCTGAGTGGCAGGACTGGTATCCAACCCCAGCAACAATAATGCTCATGAACAGAAGCCTCAACCGTCCATCTTCATTCCTCTGCAGGGCCGACTTGTTCTGCACCTTTTCCACGTCATTAACGCGACACGTCGAGCCTTTGTTCCTGAACCGGCGTGACAGATTTATGCACATATATTTCATAATCAGCTGCCACTGTGCTGGTGTTTACACACTGATACGTTTGCTGTAATTAATCAGGGTCCCCTTGATTTTTACATTTTTTTCTGTTCAGCTAATGAAAGCAACGTGATACAAAGCTGCATGATGAAGCCTCCTGCTGACAAAATGTTGGGTAAAAACACAATATGATGGGTAACGAACAAAATGTTGGGAAAAACAACAAAATATGGGGTAATATCCATCAAATGCTGGGTAATAACCACCAAATGTTGGGTAATAACCACAAAAAGTTGAATAAAACCCACAAAATGTTGGATAATACCCACAAAATGTTGGATAAAACC
>OOFC01015326.1:3641-14414 GCA_900323345.1 Pseudochromis fuscus
CCCATATGATGGATGGAGGACCTCCACCTGGGAGCCCACAGACCGACCACACTCCTCCCCGTCCTCCATGAACATGAGGTGGAGAACAGCAGCAACAACGAAGCAGCAGATTGATATTTACAGCTGCTGGTTGTTATTTACAATGTGAAGTGTGAGCGAGGAAACAAACAGCAGCCTCTTCAACACACTGTAAACCCTCAGATGGAAAAACAATATTCAGTTAGTTTGAGGTAAACAAAACAGGAGGAATAAATTAAACATCAGGTCTGCAAAACTTTCACAATAAAAGTCTGCATAGGAAATGAATGGTTTCTGTCTATTGAAGCTCCAGTGTTGGGCTTTTATTTTGAAATGGTTCAAAGAAGTTAATGTTTGATCCATTCCTCATTACATTTGATGCATCAAAGTGAGGGTGTCTAGTGAGCCATGACATCATAAGTTTTCCAATAGTGGGCGGGGTCTGTGGTTGTTACTTTTCTGGCCCTGGGTTTGGTCTGTCAGGCGCTAACATCCACACAGCGTCAGTCTGGGTGTGTATGTGAATGTGCTGCACTGTGAGGAGCAGCAGCAGTAAGATCTTCAGGAGAGTCTGAGGCTTTTATTTCCCTGAACCTCGATTGGAGGCGGGACTTTATTTCTAATTTCCTGTTTAATCAGATTTCAGAATGAAAATCAGTTTTGACTTCAAACAGGATCAGGATCAAAACAATAAACCTACCACTGTACTGTACTGCAGCAATTTCAAAATAAAAGCTGACTGCTAATGTTTCAGTGGACAGAGCTAACCTAGGGCTTTTATTGTGAAATATTTGCAGGTTTCACTGTTTATTCCATTCACCCCCGTCTCCTGTTTAAATAATGTGCTTTCAGTTTTCTACACTTTGTTTTATTAGCTCTTTGTTCGTGCACTTACACTTTTTATAATAAGTTTTTTCATATTTTATATTCTAAGAGTTATTGTCAGTACTGGGCTGTGCAGCATATCTACAGTGCATCTCATCTCCTGCCGTCACCACAGCTTTTTAATTCAATCCTGGATTTTATTTGAGGAAATCGAGTAATTAACTGATCAACCAGAGGAAATTAGAAATAAAGTCCTGCCTCTAACACAGCACATTTCCTAATATCTCTGGGCTGTTGGCCTCCTGTGGGCAGAGCGTCGGTGTCTTGCTCAAGGACACATCAGCAGTGGGTAAGATGGGCTCAGGAGCTGAGTCGTCTGGTTTCAGGCTGATCTTTGTGCTTCCTCACTGCTACATGCAGCTGTTTCCTCCTCCTCCTCCTCCTCCTCCTCCTCGGGTGTCACTGCCAGCTTCTTCATGTCAGTCAGTCTCTGCACATACATGCAGTGTACAATTAGACCCACACATCATACATCACATACATGTGATGTGTTGAAATGCAGCTCGGTGTGAAGGAGACGTGAGAAACATCAGAGTGTGACAGGAGCCATGTGTGTAATGTGACAAACTGTTTTCATCTGTCAGGGTGAAATGTTTCTGTGACTGAGTGACATCACCACGATGTCATCACCTGGGAGTTCTCATCATCTTTTGTAGTTGTTTGGTTATTTAAGGCTGTGTAGATGTAAACTATGAAGTGATTAGAAATGATGCAACATGTAGATCGACTGAGCAATCTGATTGGTCAGTTAGACGTTTGGAATGATCTCAAATGAGGAAGTGAAGGAAAAATATCATCACTGAAAATATGACTCTGCCCAAGTCAGTGTGGTTTCCATGGCAACAAGAAACATTTGACTGTCAACTCTGTTCCCTGCATGTTGGATTGTTCTGTTGTCAGCTTGGATTTATTCAACGACCCGAGTTTGGATGAATGAGGAAGAAAAGGTGATCAGCAAAAGTCTCCCAGAAGTTGGGTTGAAAAGATGTAACTCTGTTCAGCCCTAATGTAACAGATTACTTTAGCTACTTTTGCTGCTTGGCCACATTAATCGGAGTTAAGGAAACATCTGCTGGTGAGTTTATTAACACTCAGACTTTGAAGCCAGGAGTTTGTTATGTGAACGTCTGGAGCAGGAAGTGACCATATTTGGATATGAAGGGAGGAGTGAGGAGGCGGGTCTGACCCTTGAGCCTGAGGACACTGTCCAATGAGAATGAGACTGGAGTTCACTGTGAATGAGTCTCCAAACCAGCTGTTAATCACTGGAGAGCAGAGCTGTCAATCAGACTAGCCCCGCCCCTAACTCCTCCTAAACACTTTATTGCACTTCTGTATTGACGTCATTGTGAGGACTGGTTGATGTGTCCTTACAGGCATTACAGTGAATAGTTATCCTCCCCGGCTGCTGGACTGCAAGTCAAATCAAAGCCTCCTCCATGATCTAAAACACTTTTAACACAAAGTGCATATTCTTAAATATTTTCTCATCTCATTCTGATTTCCTACCAAGCTGCAGCTCAGTATTAGCAGGGAACAGCAGAGTTGGTGGAGGAGCCGGCGTGGGGCCTTTGTGTTGCAGACGTTATGGTGCAGCTTGAAGGCTCCCTGCAGAGAGGGAGAGGCTGAGTGGGCATTCATCCTCTCAACATCCACAGCCTTAATTAGAAGCCTAATTACACAGGGAAATGGGATGCCAGGGGAGAGAGGAGGGAGGGATGGAGATGGCGAGGAGAGGAGGAGGAGGTGGTGATGGTGGAGGGGGGGTTCAGGCTTCACAATGGCAAAAATAGACCCCGTCCTCTTGACTTCCCTCCACCACCACTACCATCATTTTATCACCCATGTGACCCGCCGGGCGACCACAACACAACAGCTGCTGAAGCAAAACGTCTGAGTCACCCCGTCACAGGCTGAGGTCCTGGGAGCGTCCGTCATTTTATTCTCTCGACCGTTTGCTGTTGCTAGGTTACTAAAACCGTCTTGTAGCACTTCGACGTTGCGTCATTGTGAACATCGAGTCTTTGTGGTTTTACCTCAGAAAAATTAAAGCTAAAACAAAGGAAATAAATCTGGTTTTCAGAAGCAGATCACTTCCTCCTGCGTCTCATACATGGGTCTCAGGACACAGTGTTAAAAGGTGCGACACCTCTGACGACCACTAGAGGCTGGATACAAAATTCATTTTAATCCTGAGATCTGGGGGGAGGAGTTAGGGGCGGGGCTAGTCTGATTGACAGCTGGTCCATCGAGGCAGAAACAGCCAAATGCAGGAACTTTAATATTTTGATCAGAAACTGTGACTTTCATTTGATTTTATTGTAGAATTTCCAAAAGCTGATGTTGCAAAATGTAACATGACACTTTCCACATGTGACAAAACATGTAAGGCTGTAAAAAGTGGGCGGGGCCTCCATTCTGCTGACCTGACTTCAGCTCTCCCTTTGACTTTAAACAGGATCAATATCAAAACGTTAAAGGTTGTTAATACAGATGCCACATTTCCTGTAACCATTTCAAAATAAAAGCCCACTAATTCAGTGGACAGAAACCCTTCATCCTGTGAAATATCTACAGGCACATTCTGTTTTTCTTGGAGGTTTGGACTTCACTTGTTCACATCGACCACGAGCTCGGACATTATTGGAGATCTGACTTTTAACTGAACTACTTTTTATTTCAGGAAATCTGGGAGTGTCTCATGTGTTTGTGTCTCGTAAACAACAGGTTTTCATGTTGTTTAGACTCGTCTGAATGTTTGTGTTGAGTCTCTGAACCTGTGAGTCACAGTCCAGGTCTTCAGAGCGTCCTCCAGCTGTTTTACACTCACCTCTGTTTGTTTGTTGGGTGTGTTTTCTCACAGTGTGTTGCTCTCTCTGCCTCTGTCGCCCTTCAAACCTGTCGCTGAAGGTCCTCCTCCTCCTCCTCCTCCTCCTCCTCCTCCTCTCAGCTGCTCTGCCAAGCTATTTTCCTGAAGCGGTCATCTCTTAATTATTAACATGGACATTAATGGAGGCCTCGGGTCAGAAGGCTGACATGTGATCATCATCATCATCATCATCATCATCATCATCATCATCACTGTCGTCGTTGGTGTTTGAAGCCGGGTCAGCTTGCAGCGTGTTGATCACTGTCCACTAGTGAAACACTGAGGGTGCAGTGGGTGGAGACACTGTGACATCACTACTATCATCCAATGAAAAATCTGTAATCTTATTATATTTTCTTTTTATTTTGCTGTTTCGAAACAAAAGGAAATGAGTGAAATATTTATATTAAAAAAACAGACTTTAAATATGTCGTGTAAAATAACATTATAAATCTGTGTCAATACACCTACAATAAAAAATAGTGTGTTTTTGTTTTTTACATAAAGTAACTTTAATAATCTTACTAATAATCATTAAAATTTTTATTTAAGAGATAAACTCCAGATTTTCATACTAATACTGTGAATAAACTTAATCTAAACGTTGATATATTTAGTGACGATTAACTGTAAGATGAAACATTATTTCTGTGATTTGATGCAGATTTATTTAGTGTGTTTTTATAATTCCGAAATTTTCACAACAAAAAAAGAAACAATGTGTTTTTAAAATAGTTTGATTGTTTTTGCATCTATAAATATTTTTTATCAAATATAAAAAGCAGAAAATTACAGACAAATTTATGTTAAAAAAAAAACCTTTATCTTAATAATATAAAGTTTCTGTTTGATTGTGAGTTATTGTCTATGGTCTTACAGTATTTGTTGAACCATATGTGAAAGTTTCACAGTGCATCCTAACTGTCATTAATGTCAAAATAAAAGTCGAGTTTTGATGCAACATTAAATAAAGAATCTAGTGACAGATGAAGTAAATCTGTTTTTCCTCTGATCCAGCTTCAGTTTGCAGATGGACTAAAAGTTTTCACTCTTCAACAATCACTTTGCAGTTTGGGTGTAAAATGATTTTCAGGGAAATGTCGCAGCTCGAGTCATTTATCATCCAGTTCTGAGCCAATGCAAAGTGAATATTTTCCCCTCATTTGCATGTGTGTGTTGCCTGTGATAACGTTACACACTGTGCTTTACAACAAGCCAACGACTGACGAACACGCTCTGCAGGGAAACACAACAATGAGATTTCTGACTTGTTTTTTTCAGCATTGTGTTTCCATTTGTGTGTAACGAGGCGCTGAGTGACCGCCCCTCCCTGTCATTGTGCTGCTGCAGCTGATGACCAGAGTCACCGCGCTGCCGCCGCGCTCAGCGCTCTGAAACAGGAAGTCCAGTGAAGAAGGCGGCGTGTTGTTTGACTTCAGGGTTTACATCATCCTGCATCTGGGAGAACAAAGACAGAAACGCTGGGTTTACACAGACTGTGAAGGATCTCACTGTGGGTTCTGGTGCAGTTCAGGAGGAGGAGGAGGACGGTGATGAAGAGATCTCCACAATAACTGTGGAGGTGTCAGATTACTTCAGATGATCAGTTTTCCTTTCATCAGGATTTGTCTGTTTAGCAGCTTGAATGAGATTTTTCTCTCCAGTTATTTGGAAAGTGATTCAGACATTTGCTGACATCTTTGTTTTGGTCGCATCTTTTAAATTATTATATATTTTTTTTCATTTTGCAGAACATCACAAAATCTGTTCAACACATTTCAGTAAAATCCGGTGAGAAGAGCCAAATAAGAACAAATTTAGTTTCACAGCAGATAGCAGCTCCACCAGTTATAAACCAGTTTTACTTTTGGCTCGTGTGAAGAAAACTGTAAATCATGATCCAAGATGGCGTCCGTTCATTCCAACACAAACTCTTCATCCAGGAAAGTTTTGCACTTCCTGGTCCAACTGCACATGTGCGTTAGTCTCTGGTTTGGACTAAAAACAAGACAAAGTAAAAATAGCTGGAGATAAACCCTGAGTGGGTTCCTGCTTTTTAAAGAAGGCAAGATTGTATATTTCAGCCACTGGGTCTCAGAAGTGAAGCTGATGCAAGAGTGCTTAAAAAAGTGTAATACCACCAACAGCCACTAGATGCTTCAAAAAGAGGAGGATTTAGGGGGCGGGGTTAGATTTGATTGACAGCTCTGCTATCCATTTTCGCAGTGAATGGAGGCATCTGTAGTTTTTGCAGTGATGCTGGTGGTGTCCGTAGTAACGTCTGTAGTTTCCATAGTAACGTCTGTAGTGGCGGTGGTGATGTCTGTAGTGGAGGTGGTGATGTCTGTAGTGGTGGTGGTGATGTCTGTAGTGGTGGTGGTGATGTCTGTAGTGGTGGTGGTGATGTCTGTAGTGGAGGTGGTGAGGTCTGTAGTGGTGGTGGTGATGTCTGTAGTGGTGGTGGTGATGTCTGTAGTGGCGGTGGTGATGTCTGTAGTGGTGGTGGTGATGTCTGTAGTGGCGGTGGTGATGTCTGTAGTGGTGGTGGTGATGTCTGTAGTGGTGGTGGTGATGTCTGTAGTGGTGGTGGTGATGTCTGTAGTGGCGGTGGTGATGTCTGTAGTGGTGGTGGTGATGTCTGTAGTGGCGGTGGTGATGTCTGTAGTGGCGGTGGTGATGTCTGTGGTGGCGGTGGTGATGTCTGTGGTGGCGGTGGTGATGTCTGTAGTGGCGGTGGTGATGTCTGTAGTGGCGGTGGTGATGTCTGTAGTGGCGGTGGTGATGTCTGTAGTGGTGGTGGTGATGTCTGTAGTGGTGGTGGTGATGTCTGTAGTGGTGGTGGTGATGTCTGTAGTGGCGGTGGTGATGTCTGTAGTGGTGGTGGTGATGTCTGTAGTGGAGGTGGTGATGTCTGTAGTGGTGGTGGTGATGTCTGTAGTGGAGGTGGTGATGTCTGTAGTGGAGGTGCTGTGAAGGAGCCTTCACCAAACGGCAGCTTTACTTCCAGAAACGCCTCCAGCTGCAGGTTTATGACACCTGTGGATCCTCCGCCGTGCGTCCTGGTGATCACTGTGAGACTCATGGAAACGACAGATCTTTGTCAGATGTGTTTGGGAGGCGCCAGCGTCTCGGTTGGACTGACAGCTGGCAACTGATTTCCAGCAACAGCTCCGAGCCCACAGGCAAATGATTTAAAGGCTGGTGGCAAAAATGTACATGGAGGCATTACTGACATGCAAATAAGCATGCAAATAATCCAGTCCTCCACGCTGTGATTTGTCCTTTCATCCCCCATCAGCCAAGTGTTGTCCTCTCCTTCCACTGCTCAGTAATTGGTATTATTCAGGAGAGATGAGGAAGGTGTCAGTGAACATGTGACCGAGAGCCAAATAAATGCATTGTGTGCACCACTCAGCGTACATGTGGATTTGCTTAAGTGCAGCCTCTGCAGCCTTTCAGCCGCTGTGATTGGGCCGGAGAGACGAGTGCTGCTGAATAGCTATTGAAATTCTGTATGAGAACAAATGCTGCTGTCTGTCACACAGCATCAGAGGTGTTAAAATGAGCCTTTCACGCTGCCTGTGGAGCTGTTAGACCTCGAGCTGGACCAGTCCTCCGCTTCACTTCACATCCAGGAAGTAAATGAGTGTCTGCTCATCCACACTCATTCAGATTTTTATATTAAAGAAGCTGTATCACAGAGGTGATGTTCACAAACACTGGCATTGGTGGTATTACACTTTTTGGGATTTCCACATTGTGCATCCTGCACATATCATCTATGAGCCAAAGTGATGAGAGCACAGTGCAGCAAACTGAAGGGAGGAGCTGAGGAAGAGGAGGAGATGATTTAACAGAGTGTGAGGCAGTGAGTTTGGCCTCAGGACAGAGACGATGGGTGAAGTCTAAAGGTGAATGGAGCAGATCAGATGAAGAGTCTAAATGTTACTTCTCCTCCTCTCCGTGAACTTCTCTTTGGAGACTCCGTCACCTCCTCGCTGCTTGACGTCTGGTTTTGAAGCAGCCTTTGTTTAACAGACCGTTGGGATGTTTCCAGCTCTCGGCCCACGTGGATGAACCTCGGTAACCCCTCAGCCTCGGCTGCTGAGCCTCTGTGTAAACTATCGACGCTGCCGCCGTAAATCCACGCTCGCGGCCAAGCGGCTTTTGGACGCTGAACTCCGACCACTCTGAACACAGTTCGAGGGCCGGTGCTTAAATCATTAGTGGGAATAGTGACTGGCGGCGAGTGGGATTTAGCTCAGGTCTGTGTTGTCTGCTCGGAGAGTCTGTTCATTCATAAATCAAACCCTGCTCCTGTTCACAGCGACTCAGTCACCACCCTCCTGTGGTAACTTCAGCTTCTGTTGGACAACGTGACGACTTCTGAACTCTGCTCGCTGACCACTGCTGCGTCCTTTCAACTGTCCGAGGCCCCGTCCACACGGAGACAGTTTCAGTGTAAACGGCAAAGTTTTTTATCGTTTACGCCGTGCGTCCACACGGAGACGGAGATTCAGCAGCTGAAACCGATACTTTTTGAAGCCGGGTCCCAGAGTAGGAAAGTCTGAAGACGCCACCCGCTGCGTCTCCGTGTGGACGGTGAATACGTATTCTCCTCAAACGCTGCCGCTGTAGCCCCGCCTCTGACCCTTAACTCGCTGCACAACCCCGACAACAGTAAAAATGGCGGATCACAGCGTGGCGTTAGCGCTGCAGCAGCTACTGAGCTGGTTTAACTTTTACAGCAAAATCTTGTGAAACTTCACAACTATCGTGAGCAACGAGTGTGTGTTGTTGTGGGTGTTGGTTTTACCTCGTACCAGTTTAATGCACATGCTCCGTGTCTTCTTCCTTGTTTTGCTGTGTTTCTGTGGCAGCGTTACAGCGCCACCTACAGGCCTGGCATGTTGACTACAGCGTTTTCAGCTTTTTCGTGTGGACGTAGATAAAAATATCCATTTTCGGGGTATTCGTTTCGTCTCCTTGTGGACGGGACCTCAGTCTTCTTTAAGGACAAATATGCAACGTTCAGCTGTTTCCTACTCAACAGCTTTTTAAAACAATTTAAAACTTTCTGCTTTTTTTCCCTTTGATCTTTTAGACATTGTTCAACTTCTTATGTGTTAAAAATGTGCAGATAACAAAATATTCATTTTACTTGTGTCTCCCATTTTCCAGGAGTTTTCCAGGACTGGAAAATGAGTCCAGATAACTCCAGGTTTTCCAGGTTTTCCAGGTTTTTGACTCAAACTCAATCACCTGCTTTGTCCAACAGCCTCGATTCCTGACCCTCTGTTCACAGCACTTTGTCATATTTCACTGCTGACGGGGAGATAATCTCATTAACCATCAGCAGAAGCTTCTTGTTGTTTGATGTGAGGAGCAGAAGTCTTGTTGTGCTGTTTTCAGACGAGGCAGGAAGCTCAGCTCAGCCTTCACATCAGGCTTTCTAAGAAGTCGACTTCAGCAGTTTAACACTTTTAACCTCGTTCTCACCGAGCTGCAAATAAAATACAGAAAGTCCAAAGTGACGTCGGCTTCTGGTTGGTGAAAGAAAACTGAGTCTGTTTGCACAAAGTTTCAGGCGAGAGGTTCGAGGCTTTAATCCCCAGGAGGTTGTTTCTGTTCACTTTGTAAAACCCTGAGCAGCAACTGTGCAGCCTGAAATACTGGGTCAGGTCAAAGGAGCTGGAAGCAAAAGATAAAAGTTGTTGTGTGAGAAATGTAGTGAGTGATGGATGCTGTGGACGATGGATTAATGTGGTGTAATTTCTTTGATGAATAGATACTTTTCCATTGAATCCAGTGACAGATACAGTGACAGACATGTCCTGGAAAACCTGGAGCTTCTAGACCAGTTTTCTAGTCCTGAAAACTCCAGCAGAGATTATAGAGATGCTGTGAAATGTGTCTGTAACATATTAACTTAGAATCACACATTTACCAGACAGACCTTGAATATTCTGTGAAGTTAAAGTCTTGAAAAAGCCTCAGTTATTCTGTCGTCTCATGTTTCCTCAGATGAAAGCAGAACTCAGTTAAAACCTGCGTCTCTAATAATAATAATATTAAATCATAAACAGATTAAATCTGAGCCTAAAATACAGGTCGGGAAAAAACAAGGATTAAAATGAGCATTATCCTGCAAATATTTCACAATAAAAGGCCGATATAGAAATGAAGGGTTAGTGATGGGCTTTTATTTTGAAATGCAGAAAGTTAATGTTCATTGACGTTAATGAGTTCATAATACATCCCAGTTCAGATTGAAACAGCTGATTACTGTGCTGCTGGTTTTTCCTGAGTGTCATTAAACATGTCTTCATCCTGGTTGCTATGGTGACGGGGTAAACAAATGTAGGTAGGCTTGTTGTGTTGCAGCAGCCTGTGCACAGTTCACAGGAAGTGCAGAGAAAAGTGAAGAGAGGGCGTGACCATGTGATGCTGCTGCAAAATGTTTCACAATAAAAGCCCAGTTTAATAAACAGAAAAGTGGGGCTTTTATTCTGAAATGCCATGTTTTCAGCTGCTCTGGGTTCTGTTGAAAGTGTCAGAGATGATGTATGATGACGTTAGCTGTTGGTTTGTGGCATTTTGAAGGCAGGAGTTTGGTATCTGAATGTGGCCATGTTGGATGTTTGGAGCAGGAAGTGACCATATTTGGATATGAAGTTAGGAGTGAGGAGGCGGGGCATACCCTTGAACCTGGGGACACAGGTGGGAGGATGAGACTGGAGTTCACTGGTGAAGGAGCCTCCAAACCAGCTGTAAATGATTGGAGACCAGAGGTGTCAGTCAGACTAACCCCGCCCCTAAATCTTCCTCTTTTTGAAACCTGATATCTCCTGATGTGTTTTCTTCACAGTCCTGTGTTGTACTCCAGCTGTTGGTTGATATAAAGGTACAGTTCGCGCTGATGTGCGGCGTGGGGGCGGGGCCGGAAATAGCTCGCAGGCCGCTGCACACGCTGCCTCTTCTGTCGCCTCCGAGCGTTTCCC
>OOFC01015328.1:0-10829 GCA_900323345.1 Pseudochromis fuscus
GGGGAGAGTAAGCCTTTAATAGGAATCGGAGTTTACACATTTATGAACCAAACAAATAAATGCTACCACAAGAGCTGCTGTAGCTGTCAGACTAAATGTATTATAGCTGTGATATTACCCAGTCAGAGTTTTACTCTTTCCCCTCAGATATTACAGTGTATTGTACTCCTGCATAGGTAGCTCCTCAGCTCGTGCCTCCTTTTTCAGTGACAGATAAAGAAGAGATTTATTTATTTTCAGTTTGAATTATGTTCTTGGCTTTCAGAGAGAGACTTTAAAACATCGCCTCCTCGCCATGAAGCCAGTCACAATTCTCCAACGCACCCCTCCCTCTGCGTGTCCTATGAGGCCATGCTTTCCAATGGGGACACCGTTATCCACACATCTTTAATATTTAATCACGATAACACAGCAGCAAATCACATCAGAGGCGATGCATGTTAGATCATATTGTCTGATCCAATAGCATGCTCCTGTGTTGCTATCAATTACAACTTTGGCACCCAACTAATTTGTTTGAGAGCTGGATTGGTAATTTGATTCTGGGCTCACTCACTTGATTTCCCTTACCCATTAATTTCATTTGCACTTGCCCATCAGCGGCACCAGCACATGTTGAGTCACCCACGTCCCAGAGCTCATCTTAGCCCGGTCTTATTAATACCACCAGTTGTGGCAAGTGCCAGCCTGACACTCACACAGCATGCAGCCGCCGCACTCATTCCAAGCCATCACAGCCTGCATCTCTACTTCAGTGGCTTGGAACCTCTTAACCTGTCCACTCTTCACCTCACCAGCCGGCTCGCGCTCGTGCCTCTGCTGAATACGAATTCAAAGCCCGTGCCCTCCTTTTCATATGGCGCCTGCCAAATAATGCCCACTTAAAATCCATTTTTATTTTGGGCTGAGGAATCTAATTAAAATGTCTGTCTCCAGCAAGAAACTCATTATCGTCACTATTTTTAGATTCGACGTGACGCCGAATTTACCGAAGAATAACCAATTGTGCGATTTTTAGGGTGATTTAGAGGTTTTAATCTTTTCATGAATATACAATGATGACAGAGATGACAACGAGATAGTGTCATTATTGTAATTAGTCTGGAAACATCAAGATGAATTATAGAAAAAATAGATTTGTGTTGTAATTTGTGTTTTGAGAAAACAGTGTATCCAATTAACCTCTTTTGACACTGCTATCAGTGTAATCCGACCCTGTCTTTACAGCACAGTAAAGCTAGAAACATAAATTATTTAGAGTGAGAAAAGACACAGGAATGTTTTGATAGCTAAATAGGAAGTCTTTAAAAATAATAAAATGTAGTGATATCCTCCCATGGAAAAAAAAGAAAAAGTATCCACTTCAACAGGAAAATTCACACAAATTGATGAGCCTACTGAAAAGTATAATGTGCAAGAGACTCGTGTTATTGAAATTTTAACAAGGATAAATGGCAGACACACAGTGGCTCCCTCTGGGGAATCCTCCCCTCGCTCAACACTGGTGTTACAAGGATGTCTTCTGTCGTAACGCTTAAATGAACTGGGCTGTAATTTGAGCGCTTCTCTATATTTCATATCTCATAACATGTCTTTGAGTGAATGTAATTCCTTTTCCATATGGGCGCTTAGCATTACAGAGTGAATAATAAAGGAAACCCAAACAATTATGTGGCTTTAGTCACACATCGCTGGCCCTGGTAATGTCACTTGTCTGTGAGGGGAAGTGTTCTGTCTTAGTTAGGAGCTCTGTCACCGCCAGCTTTGAAGAGCTGACTAAATTGTTGCTATATGGCCCTTGAGGTGTCTTTTTTTTTTTTTTTTTTTTTCCCTTTTGACAACATGCAGATGTAGTCTCTTGGCATATGTGTGAGTATTTCCCGATCCCATGAGGTAAAACAATCATAAAATATTGCAAGCACACATCTGTCTAAAAAAAAAAACACCAACAGGCAGAGCTGAAACACACAAGTACTGTTTTATTTTTTTTTTTACACACAAAGAAAAAAAATGATGTCACATGTTACGACGTGTAAAACAAACAGTGAAAAAGCAGTATTTCTCTGGCTTAAGTGTTGCTTCTCTATCCTTCTGCTTTTAACGTCAGGACCGATCAGGGTTTTTGATATGACTGCAAATCCAAACTTCTCACCCCTCCTGGTAAATCACCAGCTCCTCTTTCATAAATAAGAATGAACAAAAACACATTTGTGGTGTATAATAAGATGCAGTAATTAATGTCATCGATTCACATCTGTAAGGATACTGACTGGGAGAAATGTGATTACTTTTATCACATTTCAAAACTTGGAGTTAGTTTCGGAGCCCTGTAACTCAGTTAGCGTGTGACTGTGGAGAGAGCGAGCGGGCTGCTCTTGCTATGTGATTGATGAGCGCACACCGGGCAGGCTATTAAAAAAGCTGCAGCGTATTCCATAGACAATGGCAATAAACATATTCAGGGTGCTGAATTCAAAATGACTTATTTAGGGAAAGAAAATGCAATTTTTGCACCAACCATAACCATAAACCTTGGATTAATGGGGAATGCCGTGTGCACATTTAAATGTGCCACCACACAAACACACACACACACGTTTGTAGTTGCTCTCTCATGTATAAAAGGTTACTCCTTGCTATTACAATCAGCAAGACCACAGGATAATTAAAATAATTATGTATATCAGGGACATTTCACTGAAACACACTGTTAAAGGAGCAGTTTGACATTTTGAGAAAGACATTTATTTAAATATTTTGACAAAAGTTGGGCGAACTATCAAGCTACAGCCGGCAGCTGGTTAGATTAGCTTAGCACAAAGACTGGAAACAGGAAATGGGTAGTCTCAAGACGTCTAGTAGTAACACAATCCATGACTAATATTACTAAAACATCTTTGGGTCCAACCCGTTCCTTTAACAACCAAATGACAATTCTCAGTCAACAACAACAACAACAAAACATCCATAAGCTCCTAGAGAAATATGGCGGTCAACGTCAACTTTAGTAAAAAAGCTGGGATTAAACCAGCACTGAGTCGAGAAAGATATAATAGCCTCTTATTCAAAAAGAAATATCTTCATGTGGATGGAGCAGAGCAGGTGATTAGCAATAATGTAGATGCTATGCAAAATGAGGGAGCTGCTGGGTGGGGAGAGAAAGAGACAGAGAGAAATCCACATTGTTACAAATGGATCATTTATAAATGTGCTGTTCGTGGTGATATCTCTGGAGATGACAGAGTACATACATCTGCAAATTGTAGTAGATGAGAGTTTAATAGCAAAGTAATGAGTGTTTTGGCTCGACATATAATATGCAGCTCAAACACAGTCGGAAAGCTTTAATAAACATCTGATTTGGTAAAGTTTCTTTGTGGTTTTGGTTTTGTCCCGGGGTTATATTACTTCACCAAACACAGGAAAACACTCACTGTACACATGCACATATATGACTGGAAGTGTGCATGCGTGTGCACTGATAGTGGGTACAGGTGCTCCATTATTCAAAGTATCTCCTTGGGCTTTAGAGCTTTGACAGAGAACCAGACAAGGCTCCCCCCCCACACACACACCTCCTCCCTACAACACCCCTCCCAACCGCAAAAATATTACCAGAGCTTCCCCGGGGAGAAGCAGAGGGGAAACGTGATCTGGAAGAGAGGGGCGAATCCACCACAACAACAGCTGTTTCCAAATCACAACAACCTGGGGAAGGGTTGTGGGTTATATTTTATGGGTGGAGAGGGACCACGGATGTTAATTTATTTATCTCCACAGTCAGCATTGAGGTGTGTGTGCATGCGTGTGTTTGTGACAAGATATCTCATAGCTCACTTTTTACTTTTACAGGAATAAGCCGAAGGTCACCAGTCACTCTGCAGAGTGTAGAGAGACCTGTGCCACAGCCAGTCGTGTGCACAAATGATGAATATGTAAAAATAATCAATTTCACGTGTCAAAATATTATAATGAATGTAGGGAACATAGAAAATCTTATTGAGTTGGTCTGACGCCATTTACTTTCCTCTTCACTCGCTTTCATAGATGCCACTTCTCCACGGGTACAATTATGTTGAGAGCAATTTCATATTTCAAGTATGCAAATATCGATGCAGTGCAGCCACAAACAGTCCATATACAGAAAATATGTAGGCTGCAGCACAGTAATCCTTTTGAAGTGTCGTGCTAGCTCACTATTTAAAATCTAAACCAGCCTGCATGTGCATTTGAACACATTCATGCTCACACACACGTACGCACAGGGTTGAAATTAGTCTAATGGTTCTCAGTAGACCTAACTCCAAACACACATGCCTCTGGTGGGGTAAATGATGGGGCTTGTACTGCAACTGAATACAAACATAACCATTAGCAGGTGGAGCAGGCCAATCTATGGAAATGACCTTGGACATGTGTTGGTTTTGTACTTTTTCCCTTTGCTACATGCTGTTATTAATTTAGTTATCTGCTATTATACATGCAGGAGAATGGCTCACTTGATATTATCTAACTATCACTGGCACAAACCAGGAGCTGAAGCACTAGATCACCAGGAATACAACACTGGAATCAAGCTGGAAGAGGTGTTAGTAATGGACATGCATATATGGATGTAAACTTCATATTTGGATGTGAAGGGAGGTGCGAGGAGGCGGGTCTGACCCTTGAACCTGAGGACACTGTTCAATCTGTATGAGGGTCGAGTTTACCGGTGACAGGTCTCTGAACCACCTGTAAATGATCGGAGGCCAGACCTGTCAATCAAACTAGCCACGCCCTTAAATCATCCTCTTTTTCACGTGACGTAAAACAACTTCCTGTTTCCTGCCATGTGTGTTATTGGCAAGCAAAATAAACGGGCAGCATGTCAAAACAAGGGGCAAAGCATTGGGAAAAACTATGCCTATAGTTGCGTAGCCTGTGATCGTAGATACAGACAATGTAGAGGGACAAAAGTGAGATTTTTCCACATCTGGTAAGATCCGAAACACCAGACAGCCTGGGTACGATACAGTCTATGGGTACGAGCCATAAAGCGTGACAAATGGACTCCTGTTGGTCACGAACGACTGTGCGGTTCACATATTTTCATTCCAGTGACTGTAAACATATGTAGATCACTGAAGTAACTGTAGACAGTCTCTTACCTGTCGAGCGGTGGTGGCGCCTTCACTCCAGAACCTCTTCATGCGTGTTACTGGACTCCTGTGTATGTGTGTGGGGCCTGTATGACCAGAGTGTAACTGCAGTTTGGCTGTGTGCAGTGTGAAAACTGGTGTTCAATGGCAATAAAAAAATCTTCTTCTTCTTCTTCTTCTTCTTCATCATCATGCAAATTAATCTAGTCTTTGGTAGGTATCAGTATAGGTTTGTTTAATGTGTCAGACACCATTTTCATTGGAGAGGTCATGATGTGTGTTAAATTAATATGTAAATGATAAATATCATGTTTCTATGTGGAATGAAAAATGAGTACCATATTTTCCGGACTATAAGCCGCTACTTTTTTTCCGACGCTTTGAACCCTGCGGCTTAAACACCGGTGTGGCTCATGTATCGGCGGCACAGAGCTCGTTAGCTTTTTACAAGCTAGCAAGCTCCGTGCCGCCGATACATTTAGCCTCGTCACATCAGACCCGGTCAGAGTGGACCACATGAAACTGTTTGAATAAATTCAATAGGGGGTTATAGACAGGTGCGCTCAAAAGTCCAGAAAATACGGTATTTCAAGATTGAATTATTTAGGTTATGATGTTTTTCTAACCAGTTCTGCAAAGCCAATGGTCATAATGCAGTCAGTAATGCAGCTTAGGTCATTTACTCTGGTAACTTACCCGATCTATACCTACCTGTTATACAGTCTATGATAATGATACACACCTCCCACTGAAACATGACAGAGCTTAAACACAGTTATTATATTAAATAACTTTAACAGTCGCTTGTAGTCCTTGACTTTGTCTGTTCACTTTTTAAGCAGCTACATTGTGATGCAACCCATGATTTACAGTGTTGTTACATTCATTACAAAACACTTACTGGTTCCCTGCTGGTGCTATAATTTAGGTACAGTTGAGGAAAACTATACATCCCTCATTTTAATAAGATTCATTTAATATAGTGTCTGGTCAGCTGCAGAAAAATCACAAATATTCAGATTTTATATTATTCTTCACACATTGTTGCACTACTGAGCACATCCCAGGTCACACACCAGGATTTACCAGCAGGCAGAGCAGTTACATTTCCAAAATCTTTGCTTGGTGGCTCAAATAAGACAAAACAAACAGTGCAATACCATCGATGGCCACTAGGTGGTGGCTCCAAAAAAATCTGATTTCAAATTGTCAACTTCACTCCTTAAAAATACTGAACCTGTTGTCCACAAGTCACATATTTGGAGGCATGGTTGGTTTGATTGACAGGTCTGGTTGTATAGAGTGGCTCAGATGCTGTGTTAGTCCCGCCCCTTTACTGCTCTCCAGTGCCTCCCTCTTATCCAAATACACTTCTGGCTCCAGAGATTCTGCTCTGGCTCCGCCCCCCAAACCAATGACTGACATCTGTTTGGTCGCATCCATCTTTTATTTACAGGCTATGATTACATGAAGCGACAGTCTGCACATTTTCACCGAGCGAGTGTGTCTGCACAGCTCACTACTCTGTTCTGTAACCAGCACCAGTCAATGAAAAAAATGTATCATGGTATCTCTATTCCCTCACTCTCCTTTAAAGCCACTTTGTGTTTATACCATTAGTTAACTCCCATTTAATTGCAAAGCTTGTTAAGTCCCTGGGGTTACTATGACATTCCAGCATCACGGATAACTAAAATCTACTTTGTATCCAGAGGACTGTTTTTCCTCATGAATCACAACTTTTTCACCTCAGCTAGAGGCGCCGACTTTGATTTCGACCAACTGATATAGCGACAGATCAGGATAATGACAGTTTCCAACATTTTGGAGACCGTCGTTTGTTGCTATTCCTGCTGTATTTGAAGATGTTTTCTGGATGAGAGATCTGAGAACTGTGGCGCACAACAACTTTTCACCAGGGGGATTCTCTGCCATTCTCTCCCTCTGATGTGGGCCTTCTCGCTCTTATTACCTTTTTTGTTGTCTCCCTTTTTTTTTTTTTTTTATCCGCTGTGTTTTTGTTTCGCTACACCATCTGTCTGTCCTGTGCTTGTTAAATCAGTTTGCCCATTCATGGCGCCCTCTGCCTCGACTTCACCCCTGGCACTTTCCATTTAGTCTCCAAAACCACAGAATGATATGCAAGTCTGAGTCAATCTACCCCGAGTTCTTGGATGTTTGTCAAACAATACTAGAACAACAGCATGATTTGTTCTGTGCACAAGCCTCAACAGTCTATACCCTCTTGGCATTGTTAAGGAAAAAGCAGCAAAGGCAGAGACAGACATGGAGAAAATATCCTATCAATCTACAGGATATTAGCTGCGAGGCACCAGTTCATACTGCCAATGATGTAACCCTCTGTGCCAGTATGAGCAAGTGCCACAATAAATTACTTCACATCATCCAATGCTTTTATCTGATGATAGCGCTCTGTGTGGGTTGTGTGATTTCAGGCTGAAGATTTCGTTGTTGTGGCAGCGCTAGCATGGTGATTAAGAGTGTGTGAGGGGGAGAGGGAATCAGAAAACAAAACTGTGTACAGGACTGTAATTGTACAGGGTTTAAAATTCATGCAAAGGATAATGTTTGGATCCTCAAACCTGGAGACCCCAGCCAGGACTCCCCCAACTGTTGTCACATCTCATTGTGGGAATAACACTTATTCATGCGACACAACAGGCTGTTTTTAGCCTTTTTGTACCCGGGTAAAATCATGTGTTATGAATTTGTAAGGGGGTCGTTTATTTCTTATAACAACAGGAGAATGGTTCTGTTTTTTTTCTTCTTTAAATTATGATTCCCAAACACACAAAATGTTGTGTGTATTTACTTTATGGTGAGGGCTTTGTTTTTGTTCAGACTCCAGCTCAGACAATAGTTTAGCAAATATTTACTGTGATTTCCACGTACATGGATTCCAGCTTGCTCTTGCCTCATTACAGAAAGCATCTTTTTACCTTTTTTTTTTTACCTTTCCACCATTACCTCCAGGCCTGTATTAGTGAAATAACAGCAGTTTCATTTCATCCAAGCTGAGTTGGCGATAGATGAGAGGAATGTGTGGGTGGTAGGCACCTTGGCGTACCTGTGCAACCCTGAACTAGGTGGGCCAGTGGGTGACGGTGCCAGACAGCAGACCTGTTGGCAAAGACATCCTCACACTCAGTTTTCTGAGCTGATGTGAGATTCTTGAGCAATAATATTAGAAAACAAAACATTTCCTTTATTTTGTTCAGTTGAAATAAAATAAATATGTAAAAAAATAATATTAACTCATACTGAGGTGGGAGAGTTGAACAGTATCTGGTGTCTGACTGAAACATCCAGAAACAAATATTTTTGATGTGAAACCAGACAGCAGATCCATCTTCGTCCCCTAATGTAAAACTGCAATCCTCCAACATTATCAATGAAACTCCTGCTGAACTATTACCTGCTGTTGTGCCCCATTGACCTTAAACATATCACTAATCTCACATTACAGGTGGATTAAAGTAAAACGGATCCAAATGCAAACAGATGCTAAATGACTTTTACCACATCACTGATTTGTTTCTCTATAATGTAACTTAAATGAGACAGTGACAAGTAACTGTGAAAAAGGAGATGGGGCCAAGCTGGGATAATAAAGGATTAATTATTTAGCATCATCCTATTAAAATTACAGGGCCTATTTAGAGGTCAGTGATGGTAATCACTTATTTACATGTATAAAGTCAGCAAATAATTAGATACAGTGAAATGCAATACAATCTAATACAGAGTAATAACACTGCAATGCCTATATTAGCAGTAAACAACAACATCAGGTCTTTCAAACTGCTTCTCTCTTTCTGTGTGATCTTTAAATTTAGGGTAACCCTTAAGGGTAAGATTGTGTGTGCGCGTTTCTGTGTGTGTGTGTGTGTGTGTAATTTGGGTCAACATTGACATTGACAGTTTACATGTTATTTTTCCCTCTGTATGCAGCGTGAGTGTCTAACATTTAAGGTATTTTGAGTTTTTCAAGCCACAGAAGAGCAGCAAATATCACATCACATGATTTAATTGAGTGGAAGTGAAACAATGGTGTCCTCCCAAATCCACATCTAAAAAAAAATATTGTACTACATCCATATTTTGTATGTGTTATGACAGTACTAGAGATGAGACTTAACCTGGACACAATACAGCTTGTAAAAAATGAAGAAAGGCACTTAACATGCACTAAATGTTGTGTAACAGCTTGTCTGCCAGCAACAAGAATTAGCTGCAGTATCCACAGGTTAACGACCTGCTACACTGTAAATCAATTCATGCATGAAGACAAATTTCAGCGTAGAGTTTACACATCTGTTCACAAATGTGAGAAATGGTGTAAAAACATGTTTACTTGACACCAACTCTCGTCTCATGAGAGTGTGACATAATCAACAAGTAAATTACACAAATGCACAGTACACAGAGTTGTGTTTTTTCATCATTTAGTTATTTACTAGTTGATGTAATTTCATTAACATTAGTGAGATTGATTACTGATAGACATTTTCTGGTGAAAGTTCAAATGTGTATCTATTCCCTCAGGTTGGTATATTTATCAGTGCTGTGTTGATGTATATTTAAATTGCAAAAGAATTAAAAAAAACCTTGTGTTCATTAATTTTCGGCCTGCACATGTCCTCACCTTGTAGCTGATACAAACAGTTTTCTTTTTACCAATCCAAAGGTTGTACAACAGATCAATTTATTTGTTCAAGTTTTTGGCTGCCTGGGGATTTATAAACTGTAAACTATAAACACTTTGTACCTGCAAGATGAGGTTTTATGTTATTTTTTTATGTTGTTAAAAAGCTGCCTGCTGCACTGGAAACCCCTCTGTAAGAGACTAAACCACAACTGTAAAGCTGAGAGCAGGACAGCTCCACAACGAGCTGCAGCTCACTGTAAACCTCTGTAAAAACAGTGGGGCTGCAGATTGTGGTGATAATACTGTGATCTCTTTCACAGTGTCATGATCTGTCCTGTGGAAAATCCATTCATCACCAGTCATTTGTCAGGTTTATGCAATGAAATATTAACCCAGTTAATCATTTTCATGCTTTATAGTAGTTAACATGTAAAAAATTATAAAATTAATAAGGGTTTTATATAATATTTCCTTCTATAGGTAAAATATTATGTTATAGGTATATTAAATATTCTAAGGGACGTGATTTATGAAACACTTTACAAAACAAGACTAGGGAGGAATTCATGCAGTGCTGAAGCTTTTCTTGCTTAAATAACGGTGAGAATTATTATGACAACTGCCAACCATGTTATTAATACAAAAGACAACATAATTTTTCTTATTTATATTCAAACATTCCACAAATCTGAAGTGGAAAGTGCGTCGACATGCCTGACATGCTTTCACAAGATTACAAACTGATTAATTATACTGGTATTTTCTTTTCATTTTTGAACAGTTAGGTGGAAAAAAAGAAACAAGTCAGGAATTCAAGTCTTTTCTAATTAAAAATAAAAACAGAGAAAAAAAAAAATCCACACTACATGTTCGATTTGTCACCTTCAGCCTTGCATGTAAGACAAAAATAATCAGCACATCTAACAACAGAAAGCAGATTATGACTCCATTTAGCAATGATTTTCTGTTACATTAGCAGTGACCTATAATGAATGGCCTCCATTTTTTTTTTTTTTTTT
>OOFC01015329.1:5505-19029 GCA_900323345.1 Pseudochromis fuscus
TCCCCCCACATTCACCTTCCTCTTCCTCACACCCGGGCTCCTGATCTTTCCCACCCCCCGCCATCTTCCAACCACGTGGACTCACAAAGTTCTCAACATGTGGATCTCTCTGTTTTATTCTATTTAAACCATCTCTGTGTGCTCTACCTCCACCCCCCCGCTAAACCCAAAGGTGGTCGAATGCTGGAAAAGGCTCTTAGTGAGCCTCTCTGAAACAACAGGCTGACCTATGACCTTTACCCCTCCTCCCTTCATCCTCAATCTCAGCCCTCTTATAGGACTTATTCTCTCATTTCCCCTCTCCTCCACATCTTAGTTTATGAGTCACAATAGATACCAATCCAGTCCAGGAAACAACAAAAACTCACTATTATCTACCAGCATCAGAGCCTCTGTTCACCTCATTTCCCCCATTATTAATTAATACTGTTGTAATTTAAATCTATTTTTAGGTTAGATCAAACCGATCTCAAGCATTCCTCTCATTCCCGAAAACCAGCCTCTTCATCCCCCATCCATCATCTACCATCCAGTCACACAAGGCACCTTAAGATAAGCTACTGGGTGACCTTCCTCCTCTTGTTCGCTATTATCTGTTCATCAATCTCTTCGCTAAAGCTTAAGCAAACTATCTGCTCTCTCTCTCTTCTCCTCTCCTGCTCCGTTTCTATCCATCTAAGGATTTTCTCTGGAAACAAACGTTAACCTGTTTTGGATCAGATGCCATGAAATGTAAAGACACAAGCCCCTCCAACCAAAAAAAAAAAATCAATCTCCGACACACTCAAACACAAACTAGAATTTAAACAAAGCTCACTTACATATGCATATTTCAGTGACTCGGAAAAACATTTTTTGCACATACAGAAAACTGACAAGTTCCAGATGATCCCGTCTCCCACAGATCTCCAGTTGCCATGCCCACCCAGTGAGTGGCTGTGATTGGTTGTAATGTGTATGTGTGTGTGGATGTAACTTTACTCCCACCATTCTGCCACATGTCAGCAGTTGCTCAGTCATCTTTGACACATACACACACACAGAGGATTATAGCCAGGCCCTGTTAGAAAAGTACTCGTCTCTGCATGCATATAGCTGATTCACCACAGGCCCTCAATACGCTTATATAACACATACATAGGACATAATGTGTGATGAGCATGTTCATTCCCATAATCCCGGGTGTATTAAATACCATGCTGGTCCTAAATGTGTCAGTCAGTTCATTCTGATTTAATCGTGTGACAATTTTCTATATATTTTAAATTATCATCAGAAGCCTCCTTGACGTACATTGCTGTGACGAGTGATCCAGACAGACAGAGACAAAAATGAGGGACGTGTGACGGACAGAGGAAGCTCAACAGAGGCTGGTCGTTTGTTTTCTGATAAACAAGCTGCCGTTTCCTAGATGCAGGGCATCAGGCAAAGCTGATTTTAGCTCCTGGGATTCAGAAAAGACTCGAGGAGCATCTTGTGATGGAGATGACAGGAAAACAACCACGCGCTCCCGCAGGAAATAATCACACACTGAGAAACATAAACAGATTTGCAGAGAAAACATTGGATTTCACCACATCACCTCATCTGACCTTTGTTTTTGGCTCTAATGAACTTTACAATTACTCAGAACAGAAGAGAAATTGCATATTTGAAAAGACATGTTCTTTAATCACTGACACAACTTTATTTTTTGTTTGATTTCTGATGTATTAGTTAATTGTATTATCCTCCCATCCCTATGATCTCCTGACAATCTGGAGAAAAACAAATAAATTGTAACATTTTTGAAATATTTTACACTTGTTTCTCTGGCACAGTAACTATCATTGAGGCAAGCAGTTCCACGTGAGTCCATGTCACTGTTTTCTTCCTCTGCTAAAACCTCAGCTCAGTCAGTGCCCGAGCGTCATATGACCGGCTGAGACTGTTTTTCTAAATCTCCGACTGCTGAACGCACCTCTGTCTCTGCGCCTACTCGTCAACAAGAGCCCAGAGCTGAAAGACTCTCCACTTCCTCCCATTTCTATCTGCCTCACCTCTCGCACATACTTCACACTTCACGTCTCACTCACACACACATTTGCTGCAGAAGTTGCATCAGTGCACCATAATGAAGCAACAGCATCCTGTGGCAAACCGTGTGCCATCCTGCTTCGCGTTTCACAACATGAATGCAGCCTTTTTTCGAGGATCTTTATGTACCTGCCGACTGAGAATGAAAGCTGATTGGGAGCTGCCTCGTAGTGGAAAATACACAGGAATGAATCTGTCTCACTCGAGGACAGCGTGACTGTGACAAGTAGGCGAGAGATGCAACAGCGTCCGCTTTCATAGCCCTGACTTTTCAATCTGGGGATTTCAACAGGGGAAGTCTCCAGATATAACCTCTAAAAACCGTTAGGATGCTGCTCTACAGACACCACGCGACCGGGTTTATGAGGGTTGATCAAACTGTTACAGTCGTCAGGAAACTTAATCTACTTATCGAGCCTCGACTGTTCGGCTTCCACTTTCAATACTCCATTTCATGCAACTTGTGGTGGCGGTAATCTGACGCACCGCAGCATCCGTTCACACGGAAATATCAACCGTTAATACCAAAGACTCAGCACAAAACAATGAGTAAGAGGAAAAAGAAGTGTCTGAGCTTCACCACACCTCCTCAGTTTGACAGATTTTTTTGTGGTAGTGATTTAGTACCCCAGCTCTGCATCTCACAAATCACTGTAAACATTTGAGGAATACAAATCTGGCCTCAAGGGGCTGCTACAAATCAAGGCTACTGTTTTAATAACTAGTTAGCTAAGTATTTTCAAGCATCGTGGTCCTGTAAATGACTCCATCATTCACTGAGAAAACAATAATCGAAGCATCATTTCCTTTCATTCTTTGCTAAATGATAACATGAGTGTAACCCGACACCCACATCCACATCCAGTGATATGTATGTTTAAGTAACGGCACACAGCTAAAGAGAAAAGGTGCAATTACACACACAATACAGAATTTAATCTTAAACTCATAAAAGAACAAGTTATAAATGACCTCAGTGATGGTGTCTTAATAAAGGCACAGACATCTTGTTGATAGGAGATATGTGAGTGAAAGGTTTCCTGAGTGTGAGTAGGACTAATGCACTGTCATGATGTAGCTAATGTTGCAAAAATCGGAAACACCAAACGCATGCAAGCTGCAGGCAGGAAGTAATCTGCACCAGCATCTCAATCTCACTCAGGCTGTGATCTCATTCTGAGAACGTCTTCACAGAACAGAGCAAGAAGATCTCACAAACCGTGTCCACATACCTCGAGATCTCAGGGCAAAAAGGTCAAATTCAGCACCTGAGTGGCCTGAGTTGTAATTATAGCCAGATACACAAAGAGACAGAGCACAGACACTGAAGAGGTGACAGCTTTACGAGTCTGGACTTACCTGCAGCTCACACCATGCCACTTCCACTGTCGTCTCCGTATCCAGTCCCTTGTACACAGTCTTAAAAGACCCCCGTCCAATCTCAATGTCAAATTTCAGGAAGCGTCCATCTGGTGAGGTCCCTACGGCTTTTGTCTCGGCCTCCTCTGTATCCTCTTGTACTCGTTTCTCAGCTTCCCTCTGCTCTGCCCGTGCTTTGGCGAGCCCCTTATCCTCCTCCGTCTCCCTGTCTTTCTCCTCAGTCGGGGTACTAATGCTTCCCTCATCCACCCGTTCTATCACTTTTCCATCTTTTGCCGCCTGTTGCGTGTCCTCAGGGCCTCTGGGACGCAGCGTGACATCAGGCTGAGTGGCTACGGTTTTGTCGGTAACATCCAATACTGTCGGGCCGGGCTCTTTTCCTGCCCCGTCTGCACTGTGTTCAACACTGCTGCCTGTGGGAACTGCAGCTGTGGTTGCACCTAAATCTTCTGCAGGTTTTTGTACGTCCCCCTCTGCAACTGCTCCACAAGGCGGGAGACCAGGCTGGAGGATGGTGCCCTGCAGATAGGAACCTCTCGAGTCCTCCTCGCCTTCAGAATCTCCTTCCTCGGGTCCAGGTCCTGAAAGCTGCGGAGAGAAGAAGGAGGGAGCCCCCTGACAGTCTGGAGGTGAGGTCAGTATTACAGCCGCTTTGCTCGGCAGGTCCAAAGCGGTGGCGTTCGAGTCGCAAATCACACTCCGACGGAAGAAACGGTGTTCGGCTGTCTTGGAGTCTCTATCCATCGTGTGTCGCCGCCGTTGGACCTCGGGCTGTCCACTGAGCTTCTCTACGACGTGCGAGTCTGAACTGGCAGAGCCGTTCACATTCTTGTGGGAGGTCTGGGGTGATGGACAGGGGGAGGCAGAGGAGTCAGGGGGGAGCGGGGCAATGAATTTCACCGCTTTGTTGTTGCTATTGCTTTCAGACATTCTTCCTGAACACTCAGAACACAACTCCGTACGTATAAATAAGATTTTTTATCTGTTAATTTTCAGACCAATCAATTTGTGTAAACTCTGAATGTCTCAACCAGCAAGCTTCTTTGTAAACTAAAAAAAAAGCTCCCCAACCTTTGACAAATCTAAAAAAAATCTACAGAAAACAAATGAATTGAATGCAGTAATCCTCGTTGTGGTTTGCAGTTTTTTGTTGTTGTTTTTTTTAGCAAGGGCTTATTAACGCCTATTTGTAATGTCAACAGTTTTACCAAGACAACCTACAGTTCCTACAAGGCCCTTCCATACAGGGCACAGGGAAGCCCCAGGTGAGAGGAAGGGGCTTAAAGACCGGGGAGGGAAGGGATGAAAGGCATTCAAAGAAGGGGGGGTGCAAGCACTGCAATGAGGTGGCAACCGTCAAATCAACACCCGAATCCATCCTGCTGCCAACATCCAGAGAGGGACGACCACAACATGGAAGGATTAGAGATCTGACGGACCAATATGGCCTCCCAAAAGCTGATACGATGAAATATGTTAGGAACCAAAAGCTGTTACAGCCTAGTTTGGAGGTCTGGTGGAGTTTCTGCGAGACCAGACTGAAACCTCCTCTTCCTGTTGAACATGGGACGTCCTGGCGAGGCCGCTGGTCCGTCTGGTGAGGCCAGACAGCAGGCTAGGTGGGCCTAGCCTGGCCTAGCCTGGCCCAGCTTGGTCTGCTTCTGTCCTTCTCACTGGAAATGAAAAGAGAGATGAGAAACTGTGAGATGAAACATATCCACTACATGTCCTACAATTCACCATCTACTCTCTCCTGCCTATATAACTGACCCAACCCTTTTCAAGGAATCTCGAAGATACTTGGGCCGCTGCCAAAGTAGCTGATAGAACATACAAGCCGTCAGATACGCTGACATTTTTCCGCCACTTGGCCAGAGATCAGTGGTATGATTGACACAAGCAGGGGAGGATATAAACACCAGCCAAATGTCGCCACAGTTTTGGTTGCACTTGACAGATCTGTCATCTTCTTGGACCACAAAGCAGAGATCAGTCCTTCATTTGGATGTTTTTTTAATAAACAATTTGGCTCGAAGGAGATCAGTGACTGAAATGACTGCACCAATGAATATTCACTTTTCATTAAAGCATAAGTGATTTATTATTTCAGAACAGGCTTTTAAAAGATTCAGGCTTTGGGTTCAGGAAATAACTGAACTAGTTGGGGATTTATCAGTGAACATTTGACTCCAGCTGGGTGCCACACCGTCATTAATCTACAACTCCAGCTCGTTAACAAGACAGAGCTCTGCATCCCACCCCGGTGTTTCCATCCCAGTTGCCCCTGTGTAGTTAATGCAGTGCAGTGATGTAGCAGAGTGTGCACCTAATTGCTCCACGTTCCAAATTTAGCCTAAAGTCGCCACAGCCTGACTGACCCCGAGGTTAGGCTACTCTGTGGCAATTCAGCAGCTTAGCATGAGAGCGGAGGGGGCACTCGGAGTGACACAGATGGAACGACAGCACAGACGCCAAATGCACATCTGAGGACAGCGTACAATACATTACTCTGCATATTAAATTACAGAAAACAGAAGTGGTAAGAAATATGCTTACATAATTTGCAAGCCGCCTTATATAACATCCCACAGATATCTTCTACTCCGTTATCATAGTGGCACTGGCACAGAGGAACAGCTTTCTCATGTGTGGTGTTATAAATCATTCACAGTAAATTAATTCATTTTCATAGCTCCCCATAGCAAGTTTTTGCACGTTTTATCGACACTGACGCACAAAGAAACGTGAAGAGTATTTGTCATATTTTTATTTAGTCATCTATAGATGTTCTTCAGTTAAATCCCTCAGTGTGAATGGAGACTTGAACCTGTGCTATGCAACCTTGTGCAAAGTGTCTTTCCATCACCAAAATATGAAGCAGACTATTGTTCAGAGGATACTTTTAAATGTGTAACTCCTGTGGCCCCACAGGCTGCAGTATATCAACTCAATTAAGGGAAACAGGTGAAAGACGAGGACGGAGGAGGTTGGAGTAGGTATGTGCCTTACGGCCAGCAGATACAATCTGACTGCTGGATAGAAAATTTGAAATATGCACTTTATGCACAATGATACATTATGAACTGGTTTTGAAATTTGCATGAAATAGAGCCACACATTACAGAGCTTCAGACCTTTTTAGCATTTAATGGCTACCCTGAAGGTTAAGTCATTTATTCAACCAGATGTCTCAGGTTGCAGGTGTACACTGTAGTGAGTGTCTCCACAAGGATCAATGGGGCAATTCACTTGACTCAGAATAAGACTACATCAAATGAGGAGACACAGAGTGATGACTTCAGAATGAGAAAACTATGTGTCATCCGAGTCAGAAAACAAACAATCACAGAGGACAGATGTACTCCCAGTGTCTGATACATATATGTAGAGGCTTCAAATATGGTCAGAAATGGGGTAAATAGAGTATTTAACAATAAACTTAATCATCCACTGCAGTGACATTAAAATGAGCATATTCCTCATAAAACATTTGCCTTTATGTTATGATTATGACACAGTTAAGAGTATCACACTAACACTACTAGACTAAGTTAAAGGGAAGTCAAAATAATTATTTAATCTATACTTTGAATCTGTATCTGTCACATTAAGTCATTATTGGTCATTACATTTTCCTAATTAGAAACATCCCACTAATAACCTGACATTAGTCTTCCTAGCATATCACTCAAGTGGTTAAATGCACTGTGTGAATTAAAACAAATACTTATATAGATGTTCATTTACTGTGGTTTTACAATATTAGCTTGTAGTAAGTTGCAATATTACAATATATAACTTACAAATGTTTTATTTCAGCATTTGTTATTTAACTTATAATATTAAGTTGTATTTAAATTATGCTAGACTACATCACTCAAATGACCAAATGCACTAAAGCATACATTTCTGAATGTAAAATATTAAGTTATAAACAATATCAGCTTTTACTGTGTTTCAGTCCCGCTAAATATAATGCACATGCATGGTAAACTAGATTTAATGAAAAAAGGCGGCTAATTAAAAACAAACATGAAGGAATACAGAAAATTTAGCATTAAAATGAATAATGATATAGAAATTGCATCGATGCAATTAAATTAACGACATTTTTAAGGGGAGCTCATTACAACCAAATGAAAAACAGGCGTTTATAGAGTTAAAATGTGCACAGGAGCAGATAAGACTAGGTTAAGGGTCTTATTATTGATACTGAAAAACTTATATGCTTGTATTGGAGTTGTGTGTAAATGTACATCTTGCAGTGTGTTGGAAATGGTGCACACCAGTGGTGAATGTAACCAAAGTGAGTAAGTCACCGTGCAGAGAGGGGTGCACTGCAGCCTGTTGAGGAACTCCACAAAACGAGGCTACGCTGCAACTTTGCCTACAGGCAAAAAAAAAAAACAACCAGTCACGATCCGGATAAAACATAATGCTAAAACCAAAAAAACAACCATTACCTATTACATCGGTGTGGGCTGTGTGGGTACCGTGGAAATACGAAGGTAAAAAACTTGATGAACAAGCCTTTAACTCCTCTGCAGTGGGGGTCCGCTCCGACACACAGCACTAATGTCAGTATGGTGCGTCACGTTAAAGCCACAGTTGGTTGCAGAATAAAAACACAAAAATGGAGTAAATTACAAAAGCATAACTCCGACACAAACCCTTTGAATAAATGCTCCGAGCAGCGGTGCGTGCGGCGAGCCGAAGCCGACAGACAGACACCTCCCACCGGACAGAGATGCCAAGTTCGCTCGCTGGTTGTCGCGGCGGCTCTGGTGCTACTTTCTGTCTGTCTCCGTGTTGTCTGTGTCCGGGTCCGCAAGCCACAGAAGAAAGAAGAAGAAAAAGAAAAAGGAGACAGTCGCACTCAAAGATGCTTCATCATAATCCGTATCAGCATCCAGTCCGCTTCTGTGACCACCGCGTAGGCTCGTGTAATGCAATAAATCCGCTGTGATCCACAGTTATTCCCCCGTTTTTCAAGCCATCAGACAGCGGCTCCGTCTGCTCTGCGCTGCTCTCCTGCGATGACTCGTCAAGGCTTTCATGCAGCAGTGCACGTAAAGCTGGAACCGTGCGCGCGCACCACGGAGGGACGAACGGGCTCTGTGTCAAAATAAAACCCAACACTCACCGGGAGGGCCCCAACTTTGACACATAAGTTCACCTATGAACTATGGATGAATACATAAATCACTCAAGAAACGAGAGAGGTTTTTACATAGAGATCCAGCCGTGCTCCTAATGTGTCCGAGAATAAATGTCTTTCCCATATTGTATAGTACTATTTTGTATTGCATTACAAATAATAGTGTAGTTATATATATTATAGTCATTGTGGGACTTTTAATGTCATTTGTTCAAATAAATAGAAATATATATAAGACAGTAAAAAAAAAAATTAAAAAAATGGCATGCTGTTTAAATGTAGATACAGGACAGTATATGTATTATTGTGCAAAAAATAGCAGTAAAATACAAGCAGAAAATCTGAGGTGATGTAGTAAATACAAGGTGCAAGTAGTGCATTATTGCAGTGACAATAACAGTGTCTTGGTTGGGACGTAAAAGTGCTTGTTTCAATGTTAAGACAAATAACCATCCTATTTGATTTAAATGGGTAGAGAAAAGCAGAAAAGGCAGAAAAATAATTGGTTGTTTTGTTTTATATTCCACAATTAAACACCGTAATTTACTATCCATTACCCTAGCCTTAGATACATATCACATATCTAATTGAAGTCTTATTTTGACAGGTCACACCGGAAGTGATGTCGTTCATTCGGATTTCCTTGACATCATAGCAGCCAGAGGCAAACTTCTGTATGTTGAGCTACTAAACAGCTGCAGTTGGAACCAGCACGTCGTTCATCATGACTTTATTTTATGTGGCATCGATGTTTAACACAGCTTGTTTTAGTAATTGGACTTATTGACCCAGATTGTACATGCATGCACGAGGACTTCGTTTGTGTGTGTTTGTCTCAGTATTTCTTTGGCCTATACTTACAACAGTTTTATTCTTCTGTCCTTTAGTCTTTACAGTGCTCTTAATGATGCTTGTGTGTTGTTGTTGTTGTTGTTGTTTAGTATAAAAGTATGTGCATATCAAATGTTGAATATCAGAATGTAACCATCGTTAAGAATTAGACATGTTTTCTCTCTATCAGATCTTAACACCCTGATAATGATCTGCAAGAGAATGATTCCACTTGCTCATCAGCAATAACAAGTAGGCCCTGTCCCAGCACACACACACACACTCACACACACACACACACACACACTTTTTATGGAGTTTCCCTGTGCGAATATATGACAGCAGGAGTCAGGGCCATGATCCCTTGATGCAAACATCTCACTGAAATACATTTTATTTTGTAAAATGGGTCCAAATTCACTTTAAATATACACTTTGGGATCAGAACCAGAGGTTTCTTTCTTAAAATGCAGCCTTGTGATCATTAGTTTTTAGTATGAAATGATAATTTATTCAGAAATATGGAAAATACTTTCTGATCCACTTGGACTCACACAATAGGTTTTTGTCTTTCTATTTATAAAACTAAACTTTTTTATCTTCACTAATTAAGAAACGTACTTTGCGCTTGCTGCTTCTTCCAGATATTCATGCAAATGTTCTTCAACAAAAGTAACCATTGTGAAAATGCCACAAAAATTCAGCATTGCCCTGTGGGCTGTAAAATGTGCTGACTAATTTACACAGTTATTACCACATCTTATCAAATATAGCTGTTATCTAAGCTTCCACTGTTAATAGTCGGATGGTTTGCTGAGTGTGGCTGCTGCACAAACAGCAACCAGTCCTGAACTGATAAAGTGCTGCAAAGGATGTTTTCATACCTGTGAGTCCACTCCAGTGATTGTCGAGCAGTAGGCGGCGACACAAACTGGGTCATGAACTTGTTGTTTTGGGTCTTCAAATGACCACCAGGGGTTTAATGTTCCAGCAAAGTGTGAAGGAGCCCGAGTGTTTCTGCACACAGCAAATCATTCAGTTTGGGTCCTGGTTCCTGACCTGAAAAGTGAGTGGGTTGTGTGTTGGTCTGTGGTGGTGGGGGTGGCTGTGGGGTGTTCCTTTGCTACTGTTCACACATGCTGCACAAGTTTATGTTGCACTTTGCTTAAGGCAGAAGAGGAAGAAACTGTGCGAGGTTGCCACAACAACAAGACAGCAAGTTAGGACTGAACCAAAAGTACACAAAGGCATCATTGAATGTAGGAGTAATGCATACTATAGTGTCAAAATAATAATAATAATAATTTAATTTTGTGGCAGCCAAGAGGCCAAACAGTTCTGTAAAATAATTTGAAATAAATAATAAAAATTCATTCTGCATAGTTTTTAAACAGATTGTAGCATTAATTTTGTTACTTTTTATGTTTTTGATGGATATTTACCCATGAAACTGATAAAACACATTGATTATGTTGTGAAAAATGACAAAATTATATCATATTTGTCAATTTACAAACAAGTCTAGCTAAAATTACAGCAGCAAACTTTAATTTAATAGTTTTATCTATCAAATTTAAAGATGTTAGGGTAAATTTGTGAATGTTGATTTATGTTATTTTACTTTAAATCTGAAAATCTGCAGTCATTTTTTGTAATTTCATTCAGATGAGAAAAATACACATCAAATCAGAACTTTTTTTAAATATTATTCTGCAGTTTTGTTGTTCAGCTTGTATAAGTATACCTGTATATGTTTGTACAGCCATCATTTTATGCATAGTGAACACATCTTACTACATTTGGTTTGATTGATTTACACATTTACTGAAATAAAAACTGGGATAATTACATGACAATGATCCCAGAGGGAGAACAAACCTGTGGGAGTGTGTGGGGTTAACACCTCAGTGTGTTGGTCTCTTCAGCTGACAACAGGAGTTTGACCTCAGCATTCCTTCAGTACACACACACACACACACACACACACATACACACACATACACCTCTACACACCTTTGCATCTTCCTTCAGGTAGCTGTAAAACTGCCCGTGACTGAAAATTACTCTGCCACCATGAATGATTGATTCTCCTCTTTCTGCCTTCAACCTGGTGTGAACCTGGTGCCAGAATAATCCTGCAAACTAGAACAACACATTTTGGCCCCTAACGTTGCAGGGAAACACGTAGCGGTTGCACCTGAGGGCAAGTACTGTCACTGTAGCTGTCGAGCAAGAGGCCTCCGCGAGGTGATGAGAGACCTGAGCTGCACGGAGATAAACCCACAGGCCTCAGTCAGAAAGCACCCTGACCTCATTCTGCTGCTATGAAACTAATGTCTCCACCTTTGCTGAAAAATAAAAGAGGAATTTCACTACTATTTGCTTTCTTGTGGTTTTTATCCCAACATAACTCACTGCTGTAGTCTCGCTATGGGCTCAGACTAAATGTGAAACTGGCTTTAGAAGCAGCGACATTAAATGCAAATACAAATTTGTGCAATGAAGTGCGAAGTGACACAGAGATGAGTCTGTGTGATTTGAAAATGTTTCCGCATGAGCTGAAAAAATGTCACATATTTCAGGGCTTTGTGAATGTGCGTCATAAACATACAGAGAGTAGAGGGAGAGGCAGAGAGAGTGCAGGGAAATAATGCATGGATGTGTAAAGGAGGAGCGGGCTGCAGAATGGCGCCTCATTCATTTGACAGGAAGTTGCTCAGTGCACCCACACTGAAAATATCTTCCATGAGGTACCTGGGTGTTCTGGGTAATTTCACACATACATTTAAATGGGTCTCACTTGCTTTTTATATATCTATGGGCAAGAAAGTTCAAACTATTTCAAGTTCCTAATTCAAAGATGGATGTTTGTGCATTTCAAAGACTGCCTCCAAAGAACCGGAAACATCCTCTAGTATTGATTTTTCCATTTTGGAAATTTCCATTTCCCCAAAAGAGCTGAACATATCAGTGTGAATCACCCTTGGCTACTTAATGGCTGACTCAGTAATGTGCTATCACTGACTTGCTGTATTTGAGCAATCTGGAAAGTCAAGCACTTCACAGAGTTGCAGTTTTTGGACAGTGAATCACTTTGCTTGGTGTAGTGTTTGAAATCCAAACGTTGAGCAAAGATCTTAAAGTTTTTCTGACCGTGCAGGCGGTCACAGGACGTCTGTTGGAGCAGGTTGACTGACGGCTCAAACAGCTGAAATTTATTACCGAAAAGATCCTGACAACAGAAGCTTTCACTCTCGGACTTAAAGGGCTTTCTGTACTCAACTAAAAATAACATTTGAACCTCTTCCTCTTTCGAATGCTTCTCTCTTTGCCCCAGTAACCTACATGTCTCTGTTTCTCCTTTACTGCAATCTAAACTTCGATCAGTGTCTTGTTTTTCCATCTTCTGCAGAGTTCTGTGAAGGACCTCATGGTTTCTTAGTAAATGAGTTGGCATGACTCAGAGATGCTTTTCAAGATAGAGGAAGGCCCATGCATGTAGAATTTAATTTATATAGATTGTAAGCCACGGTTTAATTCAATTCAAACGACTGAAGTCACGCCAAAACTGTGCTTGCCAAGCTGTAGCAGTTTACATTAACAACTGGATTATCTCCTCATAACTGTTCGCTGTTACTCCCTCCTTAGGCTACGCTGCCCCAATGACAAAAATATGTCACATCAGTCATGATTTACTGATAAAACTGACACATTTTGGCATTTTCTGTCCATATCTGATCTGCTTTGATCTGTTGAAAACCCATTTTCCCACATCTGTTCAAAATGCAGCTGGATAATTTGCATGTATGAGCGAGGTGTGCGACACGCTCCAGCACAGCTCTCCTTACACCATGGCATGATGTTAGCAGTCAGTTCTATATCCTTCTATATGTTAAATGCATGTTCAGGAAATGCAGCTACATGTCTTGTTCTGGTCCTGCAATTCACCTACACACACACACACACACACACACACACACACACACACACACACACTCAAATCTAACACAAATAAGGTCTTTTTATTTCCAGTGATAAAAATAGTCATGACCAATATAGAAGACATGTATTCTGCAGAC
>OOFC01015329.1:19918-32418 GCA_900323345.1 Pseudochromis fuscus
ATGAGTGAATTTTCAGGTTACGAAAAAATAAACCTCTTTGTGTCTTGATATGAAAACCTGTCATTGCATGTTAAAGACTCCATGGTTTTCTATCTGTGTGTGTGTGTGTGTGTGTGTGTCATTGCAAGTTAAGTAACCTGCAATTGTCTCCTTTGTTACGGGACAAAGTGTGACCTGTGGTGACCTCGTTTACTGATGTCAGAGAGAATTTGTCCTTCCTAACGAGTTGAAACTTGTTGCAGCTTTGCTCAGATAGTCAAATTAAGCCTGTGTGTGTGTGTGTGTGTGTGTGTGTGTGTGTGTGTGTGTGTGTGTCCTCTTTAAATGAAACCAATGTCCTTCTCTCTATGTTCTATCCTGTCATTTCTTTCTATTAAAGTTACAGTTTAAACTTATGTCTTTAATTAAGCACAGCAATTAAGCCTTGGGTGTCACTAAAAACCCAGAATGTCAACTCATCTTGAAGCATACAGCTGAGCTTCTCTTGCATGGAGCATATCTATTTTTATATCCCTGTCACTTTTCTCCAACACATTCAGGGACATCTGATATTAATTTAATTATCATGTGAGAGTAATTTAAATCTAAAGCTAAAACACGTGCTGTTGTCTTGAATCAGCTGTTTCTATTCTTTTAAAACTTCAATGTAGCCTGCTGCTGGATAAATCCATCTCTGCACTTGTTCAGAGGTCAGTATTGGACCATTTCTTGTGGGTCTTGTGCACATGTAGACACTTGCAGCAAAGGGCTTCTTTGTCAGCTCGACCACTGAAGCAGCTGTTTGAGAGCCTCCCTCAATCGAGGGCACTTGAGCAGTATTCACTGAGGAAGAGAGCAGCGACAGGATGAAGGCTTTTCTTTTATGGTAGCTTCTTCATTCCTCTTCTGTACCTCACTTTACAACTTCACTCAATATCTTGAATTCTGCCGTGTCAGTGACTGTTTAAGTATATTTACTGCATATATGAGTGTGGATGGTTTTCTGTGGGTGCTCTGGTGTCTGCCCACAGTCCACAGATGAGCTTGTTGAGAGTGAAGTGACCATGGGTGTGAGTGACCCACCTGGATGAACAGGTAGAGATGTAGAGATGATGGATGGATAGGTGGATGTATGTGGATGCCTTTGCATGTTAAAGGTTGTGCTTTAAAAGATGTTGCAACAGTGAACCTGTCACTTCCCTTTTCAGTGACTTTGCATGCAGCTCACATTCACTTTGTGTGCCTCTATGTGTGTGTGTGTGTGTGTGTGTGTGTGTGTGTGTTGATAAAAAGCCTTGCAGATACTTTAAATTCTACATTAAGGAAAATAAACCCTCCATGTTGCATTGTGGGATATTCATGATATTTACTTAATGCTTTCAGTAACATTTAGTGGCATGTGCTCCCGGTTGAGTGGAGATCAGTATCAGATCTTACTGCAGTACAATCTTCTACCAGTTAGTGACACTAAAGAGTCCAGTCTGTCACTCTCCATTAGAGTCTAATTTAACTGTTTGCTCCTGATCTTACTGTAAAACTCTCCTTCGTTCTGTGGTTTTTCATACATCTCCCCACAGAGCTGTTAGAAATTCATTATTCTGCTCTCTCTGGCCAAACAAAATGTACCTACACATGTTCTCACTCGCCCTCCAAATTGGAGGCAATTAACATAAAGGAGGACTCTCTCCCTGTGGGCAACTGAGTAGGTTAAATATGGCATGGTGGTTTGTTTCTGAACTGTAATTGTATAGAAGAGGAGGAGAGGAGAGGAGAGGAGGATAAGACAGGAGAGGAGAGGAGAGGAGAGGAGAGGAGAGGAGCAAAAACTAATTTGATAATTACAAACTTTGATCTCCTCCATTTCCTTGTTTAACCATGTTTCTAACATGTTGTTACAGCATTTTGATATAATGGCCTGCCTGTGGGATAAAAGATAACTACTTATAATAATTAATGTGTTTGTTTTTACCTCCTGGAAATCCCTGGCGGGCGTTGTTAGGTGTGTTAGGACAGTTAAAGTGGTGAGAAAGAAGTTGGTGGTAGCATGAAACGCTTATTAAATCCCATTAAGCCTAATCATTTAGTTGAATTATTTGACAAATTTTTGCATCAAGAACCCAGGATCTCTGCATGTGTTTGCCTGTCTGCATCACTTTGTTTGTTAAGCCATCAAAATCATATTAAGTACCGAACTATGGCTGTGAAATGTTGCTATTAAGGTAATAATACAGGCCGGACTTATTAGCATGCAGCTGTTTTTGTAGTTCTTGCTAAATTGGCAGCTCGTAGTCTCCCTGAACAACCAAATCCTGTCATTAAAGATGATATAATACAAAAGCTGTAAATACAGGATAAAATGCAGCTCTGGTTTAATCAGACATGCGAGCCTTTGTCGCAAAAGCCGTGCCGTTCAACAGGTGGAAATTGTAACCATGTAACTGAGTGAGTATTTTCTAATTGACTGCAGTTGTGTTTTAAAATCTAATTTCCTGTTTCAAAGCAGGGAGTGAGTGTGAGCGTGTGTCTGCAGAAATAGGTCAATTTTTATTTGATGTTGAGGATTAATTTTGAGGACAAGAGAAGCAAACAGAAATATTAAATCCTTGGAGATTGTCAAGTATTATGTGTGCACGCGATTCATTTTGTATGCAGCCTCCCACAGTGGCCCTCACACCCGGTGTTTTATTATTAACCTGTTGTTGTCAAAGCCCCCCTACAGTGACTGGTGCATTCAAATTTCAATTCGTGCTGCACCTTTTGGAAACATCCATTCTCCATAAATTGGAGCATCTGCAGTCCTCGTCTTTTAAAGGAGTTTAATGGATGCAGCATCCATTAAACTGGATCCAGGGCAGACGCACACTTAAACTGGTGGAAACCTGTCCTATTTTGTCCCGTAACAGTCCTGTTTTCTCTGAGTGTCAAGATCTTTTTAGTGGTTTGGCAGTGTCCTTAAATGACACACAAGGTCACACCACCTCATATTTAAACGGATGAAAGAGGAAAAATAGATTTTCTTTACAGTCTTAAGGAATATTTATTTTTTATTTGAAGCATAAGTAATGTCCGTACACTGGTTTAACTGCTTTTTCAAATTTACAAATCCAATATTGACTTACTTATTGAAAAAAAATACTACCATGTGTCATGCTTAATGTGTAATATGTTGTATTTTTGGTTGCTAGATTAAAGTAAAACCCAGTCTGAGCAGGTGGAACATGAAAGCACATGTGCACCTGTTCATCTGTCAGTGACAAAAAACCAGCACTTTGATCTGTCAGACCGTCATCCGGAGGCACCTGGCTGCATCGCATGTGCATGTTTGTATGTGATTGCGTGCATGAGTGAGTGTGTTTGGTTTGGTCGTGATAATGTACACTCACTGTTATCAGCTGACATCAGAAGGTTTCGATGTGCAAACTTCTGATTGGCCTTGAAGTGGCCTACCTGTTGAGCAAGTGTGTGTATTACTCACGTTATAGGGGACACAGTCAGGCAAGTCAGTCTACAGACAATTAATATAATGGCGCATTTACACTGGTACCTACTCGCTTCGCTTCGCCTTGGATCGCTCGGGATCGGCCCCAGTCGGATACATTTACATTGCCAAGGATAGTCCTTCCTCCGTGTAACTCCCGCTGAATTTCCTCATCGGCGACTAATGACAGTAAGGTTTGCACCTCGTCCTGATTCCATGGGGCAGGATTTCTAACAGATGCCATTTCTCTTTTTGTTGTTATTTCAAACATGTCTGCACAGTTTGCCGAAGATTTACAAATGTGTTTGCGGGGATAGATTACGTGCAGCGCAGTGATGACGCAACGACGCAGTGACGATTCCGACCAATAAGATTTTAGTACCTGCTCCGACCTGACCGGGTACTTTTTTTTGGAACCGCAGGAGAGGGAGTATGAAAGGTTGTACCAGGTACCAAGTTCCAGGTACTTTTTGCCAGTGTAAATACGCCAAAACCGAAGCGAAGTGAAGCGAGTAGGTACCAGTGTAAATGCGCCATAAGTCAATGTAATGTCCTCTAACATGATGAAAACACAGGCCGTGAGTGTGTGTGTGTGTGTGTGTGTGTGTGTGTGTGTGTGTTTACATCACTGGGATGAAAATTCTTGCAGCATAAAGGCCCTTTTATCATTGCAAGGATGAGAGACTGGCAGTGTCTGGCTGGGGTGAGTGTGCAAGTGTGTGTGACAGAGAGTCAGAGAGCGAGAGGTCAGCGCTGCCTGGTACTCAGCAGCTGAAGCCCTAGCTTTGTGTGTATGTGTGTGTGTGTGTGTGTGTGTGTGTGTGTGAACGAAACAAAGACCAATAGCATAAAAAAATGGGGCACAATGACAATGACAGAGTGCCACACACACATCACCACAGCCGATTTTAAGTTATTTTGGAGCCCAAATCGAGTCTCACGTCATTTGAGACAAGTCCAAGACGAGCTTCAAATCAAGTCTCAAGTCACTGTCTTGATTAAGTGTTTACTGAGCCGCACCGCCACCACCACCACCACCCCTTTAGTTACTGTTGCAACATCTGTAAAGCTTTCAGTTCCCACACTGCAAACACACAGCTCACAGTGATACAGTGACAGGTTCACCACCAAAATTCTTAGTAATTTTTGACAGACACAAGTCAACAAAAGCAGCTCATCAGTCCTGCTGGGACTTGTTATGGCCTCAAATTGCCTTTATGAACTGACAGCAACAATAACTAACTGATAAATGGTAAATGGTTGTATTTATATTGAACTTTACAGCCAAGAGCTTAAAAATATGCCCTTCATTCAGGCACACGCGCTCTGATGTCACCACACAAGGTGCCCAAGGACACTGAGACGTGTGGACAGACTGAGCTGGCAATCACAGTGCCAACCCTGTGACTACTGGACAACATGTTCTGTCTCTTAAACCACCGTCACTGATTGGTATGACAGCATCACTGCACCGCTGTGGATCTCTATGTGATGTGAGGTTTCATAAGCAGTCACCGTATTGCATTCAGCATTACTCAGCATCCTTGTACTAAATCCTGTTGATCAGTGTGCCACCATTGGGTTGGACTCTGTGACACGTGCCTCAGGTCAAGGCCCACAAATCAGCATCTCCTTGATGGTTGTTTACCGATACCAGGCCTCTATATCTTTTATATAATTAAAAAAACAACAACAAGTCAAGTGTTCTCATGCAGACACCTTATAATTCCTCATCACCACAGTCATGCCCGATGTTGTTGTGTTAGTAATTGGAAACAGCACATAACAATTCAAGGACACTGAGGAGAGCGTTATGCAATTTAGACCTCACCGTTCCTTTGTCTGAGATGTGTGTATCAATTTCGCCTTCACAAACAGCATGAGTCATTCATTAAATGGATTTCAATGACTGCAGGCAAATCACAACTGAAATCTGCTCCCACTGACAGCGTGCTATAAATAACTTCCACACAAATGAATCCCATTTAAGGCGTGGTAGGTTTTACACCCATTCAATGTGTTGCATGTTTTCTTAATGTCTCACTACAAGTTAAGTCAAGTCAGTTGCATCCATTGTATGAATATCCAAGTTTGTCTCAAGGGGATTTACAATGTGTACAACTCACTTTAGATTGTGAAGATCTGACCACAGAAATGTGTGTATGGGTAACACCTTCTCACAACTTTGTGTACAGTCATGAACAGAAGCAGAATCCTTCAGGCTTTGCTGTTATTGAGGATTCGACTAAATTAGCTTCCACAAAAAAAGTCAACAATCCCCGCTGATGCTGTCGTTTCCAAACCACAACTTTCACCTGAAACTACCTCTTTACCGTGTTTACCTGAACCTTTTCTAAAGAAGGATTACGCCTTTAGCCGCATGTCAAAAAACATCACACTGTAAGTCTCTGTAAGCCAGGGGGAGTAAATAAAGATGTTTAACTCGAACTCTTTTATCTACGCAGCAGTTATTCTTTCTAGGAAAAACTTGGAAGGTCACTGCTGTGTTTCTGGGAACCAACAGAAACCAGGAGGTTTGGCTGAATAAAGAGGTAAACTGGTTTTCTAGGAACGATTACAAAAAAAAAATCTGTGGGCAGCCCGGTTTGTTTCAAACCTCTCATTAAGGGATTAACTTGGAGTCTTTTGCTCGCACAGTCCAACAAAACTACACAGGATTCAAACAGTGCACTGCTGCTGTTGAATAGTTACCATACGGCCTGAAGTCCCTTAAAGGCAGCAGAGGTGTAATTCAGGAAAACCACGAAAACAGGATTTCTTGGACAGTGTCCACTGGGATCACAGGACTTCCTGGAAGGTTGTTTCATAAAAGCAGTGAAAATGCAGGTGTTTTTACTTTAAACCTCAAACGTTTAACAGTTGTTCTGTGTCCATCGTAGATAACATTGTGTGAAAGGTGTTAACAGTTCGTGTCGGTAGGTTTATCTGCTGTGTCACTCTTTCTATTCTGGATCATATTAGTGGGGGGAGTGTGCTCCAGCAGGACATCAAGGCTTTTAGATATTGAGCTATACAATACTTATCTCAGGAAATTAATTACAGCGCTGTTCAGCTCTGTCAACAGTTAATGATTGCAGAGGGCGGCGGGCCCGGATCCAATGTTATTAAATGAGATAGATGTGGGCCTGGAGAGCTACACAGGACAAAAGTTATTTTTATCAACAGTTTAAAATATGTAAAAATAGTTCAGTTTGCTCTGCTCAGCATGAGTGACGCTCTCTTCACTTAACCTGATGAAATCTCTGTTATTCAGGGATTTTTTTTTCTTCTTTTTTGGAGGATTTGTGTTCAATCAGTTGTGTTATCCTCAACACACAGTGGTCCCACTAGGCCGGGGACCACTGTGACCACCAATGTCCGTGAGACATTTGTTCCCGGGAAATAAATTAATGATTAGAAAGAATTCATGATTTATATAAACTCCGTTGTATTGATCATTACAGTCTGAAAGACGTTTTATTTTGAAAAACGACCGGATTCTCTCCGACTTAACTTTCGTCTTGACACGTCACTACGCTTGTTGTCTCGGTCACGTGATCAGACACGTTAGCCGAACACACAAGTCCGCAAACTAGCAAAAATGAGTAAAAAAAAACAAAAACCTAAACAAACGTCTTCTCCGCAAAGGGGAAACATTTGTTTGTTTGTTTTTTATTCCGGTCGTGTTAATTTATTTTCGCTGTATTTATCTGCCACACCTTGAAGGACGGTCCATGAAAATGCCGACATCAAACCTGTCCGTGGTGCAAAAACGGTTGGGGACTGCTGCATTATAGTATTTGAACAACAGCGAGCAAAAGCTATGCTGACTTCATTCATCATTGTATGTGTGTCATTGTGTGTGTGAAGAAGAAAAGGAAAAGAAATCATACATTTGTGCCATATATGTATTTGTTTTATGGTGTGATATTTCTAGGTTTGAAAAGATTCAGTTTTCCTTCTTCTTTGTCTCACCCTCCCATTTGTCTCATTTTTCTTTCCTTAAAGTCAACAGCAAAAACACCCTGCCACTAATAATTCAATAAACTCTCCTTGTTTAGTCTAACACTGCAGGGTTGTGCATATTTTGTACTTAAAGTCCAACATCCACTATAATTTACTTCTGTTTCATGTCCTAAGGGAGATATCTGCCTCTGCACATGCTCACTGTTGTCTTATGTTCACCAGCTACTTGCTAAATGTGTCTTTATGGTGCTAAGTACACTTTTGGTAGTTTACAGTGAGCTTTCAGAGCTTTTTTCTTTGCTTGAAACAGCTGCCTGTGAACAAGAAAATGAAAAGAGACTAAAACTAAATAATGTGAAGCTGAAGGGAGGCTAAAATAACTGGTTAGTTCAAATTTCAACCCTTTTACTCACCTCTTGTGCCATGTAGAAAGCAGATAAGAGTTGTTGTGTCTAACATTCCTGATGTTTCTTGGCCTGTCTCCTGTGCACATGGTGACTTTGGGTCCTTGTTACAGAGCCTGGGGTCCCCTGCTTTAGAGAGCTGTAAACTCTCAACAGTGGAGCCTCAGTGCTTTAATAGGAGCACATCTGACCTCAGTTAACTTCACGGAAATACAGCCGAATGTTTTTGTTGAGCAAACAGGCACAAATAGACACAACTCGGTGTGCGCTGGCTGGTAATGGTTTGCAGTGGTCAGTCACTGAAATGCAGCCATAGATGGACACAGGAGTTTAACTTTGGACAGTATTTGCCTGGTTTTTAATATGATGGTTCATGTGTCTTTCCAGGATTTTTTTTTTTACTTCCTAGATTTAGTACAAGGAGAGAATACTGAGAGGAAAAAAAGACAGAGAGAGACAGACTGAAAGTGAGACACAGTGAGAGGGGGAGACCAGGATGGAGTGAATAAGCCGTTTGTTTGTCCCTCTGTTGTCCTCCCTGGCCTTGCCTGGTGCTTGGTGCCTGGCGTCCAGGGTAATTTCCTTTCATAACGACCACTGCCATCCTTGCATTAGCATTTTCGCTGCCGTGAGGGCAACACTCGGGTGTGTGTGTGTGCGTGCTTGGTTTGCTTGCTGCCGGCCTTATTATGCAGGGACTGGGGAAAACTGAGAGAGGAGAGCAGGGCCGAGACATCGACCTGACATCGCTGAGATCCACCATGCCAGCCAGCGGGCCTCTGCAGGTTAGTGCGTCCAAAAAGACGGAGAACACTGTGTGAAAAAGAGAGAGGGAGACAAAGGCAGATAGAGTCAAGTGAGGACAGACACAGAAAGGAAGGAGTGGTAATGTCTTTGCATGTGGAAGATCTTCTCATCAGTGCCCTCTCCTACTTCTTCCTCCTGTTTCTTCTCCCTTTTCCCTTCACTCTTTCATCTTCCTCTTCCCTCCTCTTGTGGTGTATCTGTTACTCTGAATCACCGCTCCTGTCTTGGCTTTACCACACAGCTGTCGTATGTGCTGCCTAGGTGAGAGCTGAGGATCAGAGGGTTGCTGAGCGGCTCTCCGGGTTAGGTTGAGTGTCTGCGCTCTATTCTAAGACCAATATACGATCGCAACATCCATCAAATATCAATTAGGGCCTGGGTGCCAAGGCTAATAAAGTCCTCTAATGTAGCTGTGGGAACGGGTCCTCGTTAATGCCAAAGAAAACAGGTCAACGTGGGGTTTCGGGAGCTAATGGAGAGGTCACGATTTTAATATTTCTTTTTAGTCTTGATCATGAAAGAGTGTGTTTATTTTTTGTTAAACACTGTTGGAAAAGTTTGTCACTTCTTTTTTCAGTGAGTGATTCACATTCATTGCAGTTATAGGTATGCACAGGGCCACACTGAAACCACACACACACACACCGTGGTGTCTGTTGCTATTCATCTTCTGTATCAGTGTCAGGGGCAACAGTGTTCCTGCCCATCAACCAGCGAGGCTATCAGTTACTAGTATATTTAGCTACACAGTCTCCAGTGAACAAAGTGCTATTACTCAAGACAAGATGTGTGTGTGTGTGTGTGTGTGTGTAGGTGGGTGGCTGTATCAGAGTGACAGATGTAGGGGTGGAGGAAAGGTCTAGCTACCATATATACACACATATATAATCTTCACACTATAAATTTACTATATATACATAATTTTTGCACCTTCAGTGTTGCAGGTAAAATGAACCCTGTACTAAATCGCATTTTGCATTCTGGACAAAGTGCTTTTTCTTTTCTTCTCAGTGCTTTTTCTTGTGCTGTAACCTCCACATTCGCTCCTTTGTAAATGCAAGAAAGCACTGACTGATTCACTGTGCAGTCGTCACAACATAAAGACAGTAAATGCAGTTTTCCAACATGAAGTACACAGAAACACAATATAGTTTGATCCAAGTCAGACAACTCTTCAGTGAAAACACTGCAGCATTTGTACCTTTCATGGAAGCTCATGAATTTATGTAGCAACAAAAATATGGTTGTTTGTGTGCTTGCTAACCACCTCCAAGTTTACTATTTATCATGAATACTCTTTCTGTTCGTTTATTTTCCCTGAACTCAGTTAACACTCAAATTATCGCAAACACACTTCTCTCAAGATCCCTGCCATGTTTTGATGAGTCACATTTGGACATCAGTGAGACGGAGAACAATAGTATCATTTATAAAAACACATTGTGCAATACGCAGTGTACCTGTAATAATGTGTGCAGTTTTAAAATACATCTGTTGATACTCAATAGTGTTCGTAATATACACTGTAAAAACTGCAAAAGCTTTATTTGACATATTTGACTTTATTTGAGATCTTGTGCAGTTTTTGGCTTTTTAATGCTGAATAAAGGGCATTTACACATGGAAAACACAAATTAACTGATAAATCACATCTATTTCTTATGGTTTTCTAATATTTTTACATAGTTATATGAGAATTATGTCAATAAACAAACAAATATATCTAAAATTACCTAAGCAATGCTTCATTTTAAGTTAAATAAATGAAGAAATAAAACTCTGTACAATGCCATTAATGTTATATTGGTCACACAAATAAATGTACTGCCTATTTTTGTAATTTTTAATTAAATTATTGTGTTTAAAAAAGAAAGAAATATGTAAAAAATAAACTGAAAACAGTAAAATAAACAGCATTTTTCACAGTGTAATTACAATAACCACAGTTTTCCATCCCAGTAGCTGAAACTGAGGAATTGTGTGTATGTTAGCAGCAATTAGCAGGAACTAAACTGGATGGCTTGGATTGTGAATGATGCATCGTGAGTGCTCTCAGAGAAAAAAAAAGACCTTGCACCCTTAAGCACAGATAAGCCGAGAACCTATAGCACCATTTGTCCACAATCTGCCACCAGCTATGGCAGTAATGCTCATATCCTGTGGCTCAGAATGTAAATGTTTATATCCACTGATGCCAAGTCCTCGCCACAACTATTCCTTTCAACCCCGATGGCTTTAATTATTCGTTGACAGATACAAAGAGAGAAACGTGTGATCACCGGAAAAGCAGAAACGAGCATGTGTGTCTGTTTAAGTAAGCATGTGTGTTTAAAATATGCTCTCTCAGCGTGATACACATCCTGTCTGTAACTGTGGTTTGCTAAACCATGATTGATGGTTGCATCACTCTGTATCTCATATGTCTTTGCCATGTTGTTTTAACAAGCGGGGGGATATCTGGTTGCTTATATTTACGGATGCAGCAGGTGTAATGTATGTTCCAGTAAGTGTGAGTGACAATGTGAAAAGATTTGGGAACTGAATATCCTATATGCAGCTTTATAATTAGATGTGGTTTGGTATCCTCAGCTGGTACTGTGCAATAATTACAAGTTGAAACATATAGCTCATTTATATACTTGTATAGTACGCCAATTTAGCAGCCATGCTTTAAAAATTATATATATGTATGGTATATGTAGCTGGCATCTCATGACACACCCAGAAAATCTTTAAGATGCTGAGTAAATCACAGGTTTTTCTTCTAAAAATTTACCTGACCCGGACAGTCTGGACTTGCCCTTGAAATTCTCCCGGGATGTGAGCTGGATTTATTTAAGCTACTGTGAGATCACACACTTGTACATCAAGCAGTCACACATATGACGATGATGCTTTTTTTTTTTTTTTGTCTCTGAGTTCATGACATTTTCTCAACATCCACACATCAAGCACTCAGCGCAGCTTCAAATCAAGCCCAAAGGGAAGCGTGTAATTTAGTGAAATTGGATTTATGAGGTTTTCATACAGCGTCTGTGTGAAGCTGTCATGATGAATCTATTTCTATGGTGTGAAGGCTTTGCACCTCTAAGTCGCTCTCTATGTATAGAGCACAGCAACAGGGTGTGGAGCGCTGATGCAGAATTAGATGGAATCACACGGCCTCTCCAAGCATGACAGTAAAGTTTCAAAGACGGAGGATGACCACACTGGGATGGTTACTGAGGGCAGCAGCTAAAAGGTGCTTTACAACATGAGAGCATCTTTGTTTCCTGAAACAGTTGAGAGTTGCAGCAGTAGAGGAGTAAATGCAAGTAGCTGCTGTGGGATCATGTCAGGGAACAAAACACACAGGGACTGTTTTTTAGTTATTAATGCTCATAATTAACCCAGAATTAACCCTCTCCATAACCCACTCTTTTTATTGCATACATGTATGTTTTTTGTATCTGAAAACAAAAGGTGTTCAAACATTCAGATAGAGTACAATGTAATCTAGAAGATATTTGGAGAGTCCAAACCTCTACTGAGGTAAAATCCAGCTGTACTGATGCTGTAGAGTGAACACTGTTGCCCTCTTGTGGTGAAATAGCAACACTATCTTGTTAAAACCTTTCTTTCCAATAGGGTCTCATCCTCTTCCTACCTCTAAAAAAAGAAAACTTACAATCTGTTCAGTTGTTTGTCTGTGATGTTGCAAAGATTACAAACTAATCCTTGGCAGAGGTGATAAAAATGCAAAGATGATTCAGCTGGAAGAGAAATAGCATGAGCAGCTGCTTAAAGAGACAGGATTTTCTCTTGATAGATGGGACCCTGAACGGGTTTATTTTACACTTTGTTGAACATTGCTTGTTCATTCGGGA
>OOFC01015330.1:0-29935 GCA_900323345.1 Pseudochromis fuscus
CTGTGGAGAGGACCAACGTGCTGTTTAGCATCTTCCATTTTTATTGGTTGGTTCTGCTGCCTGTCACCACAGGATCAACTGCCTATTTGTGCAAGTGTGACGACAACTTTACTTGGACAAACTGTCAGAAATGTGTTGCCAGAGATGTTCAGAGTCATTCTGTGCTGCAGATGGATTAATTGCATTAATATTATTAAACAGATTGCCGTATTGTCCGGACTATAAGCTGCTACTTTTTTCCGACTTTGAACCCTGTGGCTTAAACACGGGTGTGGCTCATGTGGGGCACGAAGCTCGTTAGCTTTTTACAAGCTAGCAAGCTCCGTGCCGTCGATACATTTAGCGTCTTCACATCAGACCCGGTCAGAGTGGACCACATGAAACTGTTCGAATAAATTCAATAGCGGCTTATAGACAGGTGCGCTCAATAGTCCGGAAAATACGGTAATTACAGTCAAGCTAGCAAGTGCACACTTTGAAAAACACCTTAAAAAGTCACATGCCTGTTTCTTTATATGTGACAGAGCTGACATTTTTGTAGATAATGTCCCAGGTCGACTTTGGTACGGTAATCATGGTGATGGATTCATTTGTGTTATTGCATTAATTTTGACAGCCCTATTTATAATATATATCATATTTTTTTATTAGATTAGTGCAGATTGGGAAATGGTGAGAAAAATGGATTTGAAATTCTTCCCTTTTTATCAGAAGAATTTTAAGAAATACATCAACATTATTATATTTAGGGTTTGGCCACAAAAACACGCAGTCCAATATGATGCCTAAATAGAGGCTATTATTTCCAAGGACACTTCGCCTGCTATGTGAGTCTGTTCTATGTCTTACACTGACTCATTTTAATGATACAATTACAAAAAGTGGCGCACTAACCAGTGCAGTTTCCTCCGCTGCGGTCAAGTTCGTAACCATCATCACACACACAGCGGAACATCCCCGGAAGGTTCTGGCACGTTCCAAACACACAGATGTTCTGGAAATTACACTCATCAATGTCTGTGGCAAAGACAGCAAAGAGGAAACATGTTAGGTACCCTCCCAACAGCTGACGTGAAGGTAAAATGTGGCAGAACGAGTGCAGCACCTTGACAGGCCTTGCTATCTTCTGTTGGAGTGAAGCCCATCTCGCACTCGCAGCGGTAGCCTCCTGGGGCGTTCAGACACTGGCCGTTCTCACACAGGTTTACATTGTCCGCACACTCGTCCATGTCTGTAACAAAAAAAAACAAAGTGCATGATGAACTCGCCCTGAACTGGACATTCAGAAGTTAGTATTCAGTCTGGATCGTTCTCACAGTCTTACCGGAGCATGAAAAGCCGTCTCCGTTGAAACCCTCTTTGCACGTACACCTGTAGGACCCTGGTGTGTTGACACAGTCTGCGTTGAGGTTGCAGTTGTGGTCCTCTGCAGAGCACTCATCTTGATCTGCAGGAACAGAGAGAAAAGTGTTGAGCTTGATAGCAGAACATTTTCATTCATTTGTGTTGTCTTCTCTTGTCTACATATCCCATCACAGCTAATCTGAACACATACTTACCCACACACTTGATGCCGTCTCCGATCCATCCATCTCTACAGCGACATTTGAAGCTTCCAGGCACGTTGATGCAGGCGGCGTGCATGTCGCAGTTGTGAGCTCCGATTTCACACTCGTCGATATCTGGAACAAATATGAAGATCATTAGACCAATCAACAGGAGGTGAAAGTAGTACATAAGCAAAACAAGTAGCAAAAGGAAATGCTAACAGTCAAATTTAGCTTTACTTTGTGGAGTGAAATGCTTCTTTATTTAATGACAACACAACTTTGCTTTTGAGCAGAGATGTTACTGACAAGATCCTCAGTCATGGCGTACTATGAATAAATAGACTAATGTATGCATGAATGAACTGTCCAGTCACTTAGGCCCTCAGCAGACCTCTCAGCATGGCCCCTGATGTTTATGTGCTATGGTTGTGTTTGTGTGTGTGTGTGTGTACCTGTGCAGCCTGTGGATCCCTTTTTGACAAAGTATCCCAGCTGACAGTGGCAGATGAAGGAGCCTTTGGTGTTCTCACAGTCGCCGTGGAGACAGATGTTTGGGTTCAGATCACATTCGTTCACATCTGTGCAGACAGAGATGGACAGACACAGATTATACAATGAGGTTTTCACCTTGGAGACTGCAGTGACAGAAAATGAGGCTGACAGAGGAAGTCCCATCGATGGCTAGACAGATATTTATATATAAGTCAGTGACTTAATGAATAAATTAACATGGCTGAGAGAAAAAAAATGGCAACAAAGGAAAATGAATTTAACATGAAACAAGATGAAGATAAGTTTAAAAGCAGATGTTTTTGTTCCCACCGATACAGGTCCTCATGTCCATAGAAGCCATGAATCCATCGTAACACAGACATCGATACTCTCCAGGGATGTTGGTGCACTGGCCTCCATCACAGATGTCAGGAGTCTCCTCACACTCATCAATATCTAACAGACACAGCACAAAGAGCTTTTAATGAGCTGCAAGTAGCAACAACATAAAGAACACCACTAAACTATTGAATTAACGTTTCTTATTTTGAAAGAATAATAATAATTATTTACCTGCACAGGTCCTGAGGTCGGGCATGAGAGCATAGCCTTCACTGCAGCTGCACTCATAGCTACCCTCCGAGTTGGTACAGTGAGTCTCACAGCCTCCATTCATAATGGTGCACTCATCAATATCTGCACGGAGAGGTCACAGGTACAGATTCAGATCTCAGTCTCAACAGGTTTCACAGTTTGAAGTTTTGCTTTTATGGAAAATGTCTTTGCTCCACTCACCAACGCAGCCCTGTCGGTCTGGTGTCGCCTGGTAACCAGTGTCACAGGAGCACTGGTAGGTTCCTGGCATGTTGACACACTGGCCGTTCTTGCACAGGTTGTCACTCAGCTGGCACTCATTCACATCTTAACCAACAAACAAAAAAAACACAGCCTTGCTCAGCTAGTGACTGACAACAACATCATGTGACTGATGTTATTACTGTACTAGATTTGGGCATGCTGAGGATATAACACCCAGTTTACTGTAGTTATGTGTGTGTGCTGTGTGATGTATGTCCTACCTTCACAGGCAGATCCATCAGTGCTGAGAGAGTGTCCAGTGGGACATTCACACTCGTAACTCCCTTCGGTGTTCAGGCAGGTTCCTCCATGGCACAGCAGGGGGTTTCTCTCACACTCATCAATATCTGTCAGAGGGAGAAAGGAGGATGAACGAGGAGGAGGTCAGGAAGAAATTTGTGAAACAACAAAGGACAAAGAAAAGAAAGTGAAGGAGAAAAAATTTGGTAAAAAAAGTCAAAACACACTGGACTGATTTCACACTGTGCATTAATTCAAATATGCTGCTGCATTAAACTTACCCATGCAATTCTTCATCATCATGAAGCCACTTTCGTAGCCGTCAAAGCATTCACACTCAAAGCTGCCGGGTGTGTTGACACAGGTACCATGGCCACAGAGATCAGGGGAGATACGGCACTCATCAATGTCTGAAACAAAAAGACACAGCAGAAAAATCTTACTAAGTGTTCGCTACATGTGACAAAATCATGTCAGACATTCATTTCAAATTTCCCTTCTCTCTTACCTGTGCAGTTCCTTTCTTCAGCGGTGAGAGCGAAGCCGCTGTTGCAGCGACACTTGAAGCTGCCGATGGTGTTTCGACAGGTCCCATAAGTGCACAGACCCCCGAACACCTTACACTCATTCACATCTGCAAAGAAACACATATCAAATGCTCTTAGTGTCACATTACAGGCGTACTGCATAGGAGCTGAGATGAATAAGAAATCAACTCAAAATTCAACCGAAGTAAAATCCGGCTGTACTGATGCTTTAGACTGAACACTGCTGCCCTCTTATGGTGACATAGCTACAGAAGCCCTAAAAGGACATGATTAAATACATTTTATTTTCTCTGTTTTGCAGTGATAATGAGTTAATTTCAGTGGTTTTCGAGTTATTTTTCTCGTTATCTAGAGAAAAGGAGATAAATTATCCTATAGACAAAGTTTGTTTTCTCGAAATAATGAGAAAAATAATTTGAAAAACCACTGAAATTAACTCATTATCACGGCAAAACTGAGAAAATAAAATGTAACTATTTGTGTCCTTTTCAGGGCTTCCGTAATAAAGTATTAATTTTGAAAAGTAATTAATTATTATGGACAGAAACAGGCAAAAATGTAACTTTCTTGGTGAAGGTGGCTATCAAACTTTAGCATTACAGATATTTTTAAAGAAGCATATTTCTAAATAACCATGTATTTACAATTTGACACTGTGGATACATCCTATTTAGGATTTAGGATCTCCACCTCTAAATGTATGCACCATAAGACTGTGGTACCTTTGTAGAAGGGCCTCCCGGTCAGAATATCTCCTCTGTTGGCAAAGCCGGGCCCTCGGGGACAGATGGCCCTGTACTCAGGTGTGCCTGTTTTGGGACACTCCTCACAGTCGATACCCCAGGCAGCACCCACTGAACAGCAGCACATGTCCACACGGTATCTTCCTGGCAGCGGCTGACCACACTCATCCTCATGCCACTTCATGAAGCACTGCTCACTGCGCATATCTAGAAAAATGGATTGAGAGAAACCAAAGTGAAATCATCTGTTTCCTCATTTTGTCCGTTTGGGAGCAGGAACATGTTTCGGTTTAACCAGCTGATTTCTTTACTCACCCACACATGTGCGACCGGTACTGTCCAAGGTGAGACCCTCGGCACACTCGCAGCGGAACGAGCCTTGTGTGTTCACGCACCGGCCGTTTGTACACACTCCAGGGAACACCTCACACTCATTAATGTCTGCAGGGAGAGGGACAGTTTGAGAATCATGGCGACAAGGTGAAACGCACAAAATCAAAAAAAAAAGAGGAATCTGCTGGGAGGACGTCAAGGAAACTTCACAAGGGCAAAAAGATAAAACGATTTCATGAGGGTCAGTGTTGGATGAAGGTTGCACGGCACATTTGTCACTGCTCATTAAGTTATCAGATGTTCTTACCTTCACAGACGAGGCCTTTCATACGAGCGAATCCTCGGGAACAAGCAGTGTCTGAGGAGACACAGGATTGTTGTTAATGCTGCAGTGAACCAGTCAGGATGTTGATAATATTCATGCATGTAGCTTGAATTAAAACCACGTATGAAAACTGTATGACGGTGTTTGTGAACTGACCGATCTCGCAGGGTTCACAGGGGCTGCCCCAGGCCGCTCCGAGTGTGGAGCAGCACTCCGACTTCAGCGTGGCTCCGTTGATGTTGACCTCACAGCGGTTGTCCTGTATCGTGAGCCAGCAGGTACTCTTCATGCTATCTGTGGAGCCAAGAGCAAAAGGGAAGACTTATTTACTACCCATTTGCAAAGAAATGTGCAAAGATACAAACAACTGTGTTCATGGAAACAATGCACCACATCACCCCTACTGGTCAAAATGTCTAAACCCCCGCAGGGTATCTTTAACTATAAACCACAAAAACAATTAACATGTCACATTCAGCTCTCTTAACTGCTATAAAACCTGAGTCTGTGGCAGCAGGTTGAGGTGAGTAAAGCTCATGCATCATTTAATCCTGCGCTATTGCATTCCTAATGAACTGAGAGAGTGTACAGTCATAACAGTGACACGTTTACTTCAAAACCGCAAGGCCACCCAATCACAAAACCGCAATTTACTTTCCCTCTCTCCCTCCGCTGAGTGATGGGCCCAAAAACATAAAACAGAAGTGAACTAAACCAGAGGAATTTGTGGCCCTGTGACGGAGCCAGCTCAGGCTGTATGAATGAATATTTATTTAATGACTCAGTTCCCCTTCCAGTTACAATAACATCTTTATTCTGTGTGAGCATGCAGCTTCCTCACAATGATTTCCCAAAAGTAACAAACAAGTGGAATTTTTAACCTCAGCAAAGGTCTTACATACCACATGTCATTTTGAATCTGTGGCGGACCTATATGAGGTAAAACAATCTCCATGTGAATCAAAGCTATGCGTGCAAGTATTTATCTAATAAATCATCTGTGCGTGCCGTTTGGACTGTGAGATCATCTGAAGATGATAATGCCTCCTGGATGGCTCCTGGAAACGTGAACTGCCTCAGTGTTTGTTTACAAAGGTGGAAAATAAACCTGGATTACAGTGATTAGACGGAAAAGAAAGAGTCTTACGCCGATTATTTCCCAGTGACACTCGTGTCTAAGTGTGTAATCATTATCTCGCACAAGCTGTTCCTCGGACCCTGCAGTGCTGCTTTAATTCGGGTCAAACATGTCGGAGGACCGATGTCTTACCCACGCAGATGGTGTTGGTGGAGTCCAGCTTGCTGCCGTGGGTGCACTCGCAGTTGAAGGACCCGGCCACGTTACGACATGCTCCGTTGATGCAGGGGCTGGACTCGCACTCATTGATATCTGAAACACGTGCAAACACACAAACACAAACACACACACACACACACCTGAGGTCAAGGCCGAGGGGCTGGTTCGGACTCATCATCATCATTTGGCAGTTAAAAAAACCCAACGTGTGTTTCTTTTCTTCTGTGAGAACAACATGTTTACTGGAAACTAAATGCAACACATCTGGTAATAATGTCACCTCACAATGACCCTGATTGCTGGTAAATATGACAAAACACATGTGGATAGGTGGCAGCACACGTGAGCGCGTTTGTGTTTCAGGGAGCGTGTGTGAGTGTGTAAGAACTTTACCTTCGCAAGTCTCCGACTCGGGCTTGAAGACAAATCCTTTGGGACAGGAGCATGTGTAGGAGCCAGGAGTGTTTCTGCACAGACCGTTGTCACACAGCAGACGGTTCACCAGACACTCGTTGATGTCTGCAGGAGGGAGGGAGGGAGAAGATACTCTGGTGATCATCATTGTAACGTTTTGAAGATCCAACATGGAACTCAGCAAAATGGCTTTAAATGGAGACAATGTAACTTTAAAGCTTTAAAGAGGAAGAGTGACTCACCAACACAGTTCTTGCCACTTGTATCAGACTCGTAGCCGATGTTACAGATGCAACGGTAGCTTCCCCTGAGGTTCTCACATATGCCGTTCTGGCAGATGTCCGGGTCCAAGGCGCACTCATTGATGTCTACGAGACCATAAATGTTATCAAAAAGATGCTGATGATAAAACACTGAAGTAACATTAACACTTGTGTAAAACATCCTCACCTCTGCCATCAGCTGTGATGCCAATACCACTGCTGCATACAGCCTGGAACTCAGCTGGACAGCACACGAGAAAATAACAACACCTTTAATGAGTTCAATCGTAATTTTTTTACTTTTATACCAGACTTTAAAAATATCTAATCTCTTTCCGAGCACCACTAGAGTACTTCAGATGCTACCTGAGTTTCTGGAGGGGCAGGGCTGGCAAGGCTCTCCAAAGCCGTGCTCGGGGTTAGCACAGCAGCACTCCGACTTGGTCACTGCACCGGGGAATGGACGCGAGCACGTGCCCATCTTAATGGCGCCGTAGCAGGTAGTCCTCATGTGTGTATCCACACACACTCGCCCGTCCACATCGATTGCCAGACCAGGTGGGCACTCGCAGCGAAAGGATCCCTCAGAGTTGATGCAGCGGCCATTCATGCAAATACCAGGTGTCTGACACTCGTCGATGTCTGATGGACAGAGGACACACAACGTCACATCACATGTCAGCTTCAGTTTATTAGACATGGCAGATGCGGGTACAGAGTAGGTCATATGTCTGTAACACAAGTCTGTGAGTCAGCACATTGTCACTTACAATCTTACAACAAACTCTTACAACTTGCTTCCTTCAAACTAAATAAACCTTTTCAGTGTCTGAAAGGACATTACAGAAACCACAGAGTGCTGAATGTGGAATTAGGTCACGGGGAGTTTACTTTATCTTTTACAGATATGTGTGTTTGGATTATGCACCTGTGCCGCCTGTGTTATGGTGTGACTGCGATGCGATGGCAGCTCCTCTCAAAGCTTCCAGACTAAATCTCTCAACAGAGACTCATAAATTCAACTCTCTATCTAGCTCTCTATTTCTGTACTGTAGATGATAGCACTCTGGGGAAGTTTCAAATAGTCTGACTCCTGAAACAAAACTGAGCACAAAATGGGTAAAAAAAAAAACAAAACAGGAAAATCTGCAGGATTTCACAAAACACCAAATCTGTCAGCGTTGTGTGGAAGCAGCCTGTTCGACTCTTGGCCCAAATTTTGAGTCTGTCTGTGTTTGTGCTTAATAAATCATACATACCGGTGCAGTAGCGACCATTAGGTGCTAGTGAAAAGCCAGGCTTGCAGATGCACTTAAAGCTGCCGTCCTCGTTGATGCACATGCCGTTGAGACACATGTTGGTAGTGGCACACTCGTCGTGATCTAAAAAAGAAGCAAGGAGAAAAGATAGGTCAGTTTGACAAAGGTGAGGTTATGTACAACCCGTTTTTGTGTGTGTGTGTGTGTTTGCTCCTTACCAATGCAGTTCTTTCCATCTGGAGTGATCTCAAAACCGGCATTGCAGATACACTGAAAGCTTCCCTCAGTGTTCACACAACGGCCGTTACGACACATCACCCCATTTGCAATACACTCATCAATATCTGAAAAGAGAAAAGCAAGGCTGTTAATTGTCTTTTAAGCACCTCCTAACTTCAGTACAATGTTTTTAACCTGCTTCACTGATATTCCCAATTTGAAATTTTTTTCAGTAGCAGCACAGTGAGACATACCAATACAGGCTTGTTTAGTAGAAGTTCCCTGGTATCCTTCATGGCACTTGCAGTGGTATGACCCAGGGGTGTTGACACAGTCTCCATTGATACATGGATTAGTCACACACTCATCCACATCTGGAGAGAGGAAAGAAGAAGAGTGAAAGGATTGAAATATCAAACACCAAGAACAAGCAGATTTCTCCTGCCAGCACCAAACTACACTTTGTATTAAGTTCCTGAAATCGGCAGGAGATGGCAGTGCAGCGCACATAATTAACTGTGCCTCTGTCTCATAATGTCTGCCTTAAAAACTGACTGAATGTCCAGCACACAATATGGAGAGCTGTTTTCTTACCGATACACTCCCCACGAACATCCTGCCTGTAGCCCATGTTGCACTCGCAGCGGTAGCTTGTAGGCGTCGGGATGCAACGCCCATTCAGACACAGGTTGGTAAAATGTTTGCACACGTCGATAGTCTCATTCACGGACACAGTGCCTGAGAATACACAACAGACGCATGAACAAAACAAGCACAACACAGGAATGTAGTTTATTTAGATAGACGAGCCCTTGGAAAAGAGCTTTGTTCTTTAGTGTCATGTAACAAACTTAGTGACTGACCGATTTGAATCAGTCCTCCTCCATTGAAGCTTCCACCACCATTCCCTCCAAAGCCTCCTCCGTTGCCTCCCACCCCTCCATTGCCGTTACCATTTGGTACACTAGGGAACTTGTATCCATAGCCGTTGGTGTTGGGAAAGTGTCCGTTGGGGTAGCTAGGGTGGAGACCATGTCCTTGAGGAGCACCCACAATACACAGACGCCTGAACTCATCTATAAGAGAAAAGAGATCATGTTTGATTTGCTGTGAACCAGGAAAATTGCAGTAGTTCAAATGTTTAAGAAAGGCCGTTACACTTGTCTACTGTGAGACTTTACTGGTTTTACATCTGCCAAGAAAGTCATAACAGAAAAAAAAACAAAACATGGACATAATGATGTAGTTACAGTATGTCTACATGCATATTTACACGTATAAACTGTATGTACATTATGTATACACAGCCTGTGTGCATGTATATGTCTGTTTAATACAGTCTGCATGCACAGTTTGTTGTTTGTGTGCATGTTATCCACTTAATTTGACAGTCTCGTTAAATTATAGCACAAACCCACAGACATCCCAGTTTAGTGGTGAGAGAGGCAGGACGCTCTGTAATGGATCAGTTATGGATCACGCACTCACACGCAGACAAATACTTTTCGGAGAGCTGATGGATAATTATCCTCAAACAAATCTTTTCCATCTTTCTTTGTTTTGGACCTTGCTCATGACATCATGCTCATCGGCTTGAGTGGATGCTCTTGCCTCTATGTCATAGAAATAAACTGAAAGCAGCTTCGCTGACAGTGTCAGTCACATCACGTTTTACATTACTGTGTTAAATTCATTTGGCGTGTGAACTATTTACACTGTCACGGCATCATTTACAGCCTGTGCTGATGCCAAATCGTGGATCTTGTGGAGTTAACTGTTGTTTTTTTTGTCAGTGGAGGATGACATGTGATACAAGTTCTGTCTTAATTTTAAACTTTATAGCCATCCTTTTCATGAGGAGCAGCTGACATAGATACTGTTACACCCACGTGTAGATGTCAACAACTAAAACATGAGATATGTGTCTTCTGTTATGAGTCATCGGGACACTCACCAGACCCTCTGACGGGGCACATCTCAGGGATCTGTCCCAGAGCCCAGCAGCGTCCTGTATCACAACAACACTGCATCTTGGTGTACTGGCCAGTCAGCTCCGCAGCACAGCGACCGTTGGCCAGGGCAGAGAAACAGGTGCCCACACGCTGATCTGAAGGAAAGAGGAGATGCATTAATATTATTAGATGACTGAACAGATAGCAACATGAGCCCAAAGCTAGGATCAAATAAAAAAAACCCATCAAAATGCCATTCTAATATGTATTTACCGTAATTTCCGGACTATAAGCCGCTACTTTTTTTCTGACGCTTTGAACCCTGCAGCTTAAACACTGGTGTGGCTCATGTATCGGCGGCACGAAGCTCGTTAGCTTTTTACAAGCTAGCAAGCTCCGTGCCACCGATACATTCAGCCTCGTCACATCAGACCCGGTCAGAGTGGACCACATGAAACTGTTAGAATAAATTCAATAGCGGCTTATAGACAGGTGCGCTCAATAGTCCGGAAAATACGGTAGTTTGATCGACAGGTCTGGTCTCCAATGAGATTAACTCTGAACTCGACTCTCATACACATTTGGTAGCGTGGTCCGGTTCAAGGGTCACACCCACCTCCTCACTCCTCCCTTCATATCCAAATATGGTCACACAAACCAGTGGGTGATAACACATTAAGTTCATCCATTCTACATACAGTCTATGGTTGTAACTGGAAGTTTTCTAAATTCGTTTCAATTTAAACGCCACAATAACCATATATATTCTACTTTTGTTTACACTGTGGTGACAAAAACAGACCACTTCAATTGAGTAGTTGACCCAAACAGCGAGGCAAGAATAATTACAACAATCATACAAATACTGTCTTTAAAAACAGAATATATAACTATTATACACACACAATACAATCAGGGAGACATCTGCTCATCACAAATTCATTCTGCAGCATGACAATGAGCCCAAGCATACGATTCAGTGACAAGAAGAACAATGAGTCCTGCAGCAGATGGTTTGGCCCCCACAGGGTTCTGATCTCAACATTATGGAGACAATCTGGGACTGCAGGAGGAGACAGAAGCAGCCTAAACCCGCAGAAGAACTGTGGCAGGTTCTCACCAAGAATGAAGTTGTATTGGGCCAACTGAGCGTTACGGATTTTCTTGTTCAGAAGACAGCTCGAGTCCAGGTCGGCTTCTGCCATGAAACCAGCGTCTGTGAACTGTTTACACACCTGACGGACAGAAACAATTCATTAATATAGAGAATTTTTGAAGTGAGAACTCTACACTTATAAATAATTTAAATGTCTGTCTTTATGTGCTTGTTTTAACTGTGGTCACGATGGGGAAGTGGAAGACATACCCTCTTGGCATAATCCTCACAGGAGGGGTTGACAGGCACTAACATCACCTGACGGGGAGAGATCCACAGAGGCCTGGTGGACGGACAGATGGATGATTTTTATTCACTGATAAACATTGGGTGAAATTATTACAATGTAAAATGTTGATCTGAAATCTTAATGACAAATACCAACAGATTTACACCGATAAGAGAAGCTGGCTTTAAGCAGCGTCGCAGATCGTGATTATTTGAGATTTGAAATTTAAGCTGGAGTAATCAAAAAATGTCTCACCATTTCCCTGCGTAGTTCTCTGTGAGAATGGCAATCATCCTTTCCACTGAGCCCAATATGGCACGATGGATAATGACTGGTCTGGGTTTGTCATCGCCATCTTTTCTGTCATTACATGAGGAAAAAAGAAAGAACATTACACCTTTTGATTGGAGATGGTTGATTGCACACAAGATGTATTCTTACGTACACGCCTTCGATCTAATTGAATTTTAATTTATTTGTGTAGCACAGTTTAATACAAAAGCAAAGTACTTTAAATGATGACAATAGTACAATGTTTTACCATCAACACTACAATCCCTCTCACACCTGTATCCCTCTACTGGCTCTGCATCTACCAGTTTGCCATTTATGCAAAGCTACCTCCATCAGTCCTCTTCTTCACATTGACAACACAGTGTTTCTGTATAGAGTGTGCATTGCACTCTCATGCTGAGTTTCTTACTTGCTCCTGGTGAGATGTTTACCCACCACCTGCTCAAATTTGCATTCAACTCTTCACATACAACCCTGTAGAGCACGGTGCACACGCTGACTCATGTTATCCACTGTGGCTAAACATACTGTTTAATCCTTAGTGCAGTAAACTTCAGACTCAGCAGCGTGTCAATGTTTTGATTAGGTGACTCACCCCACAAAGGTCAGGTTGAAGCGGATCGGCAGCTGAAAGTCCAGCTGAATGGTTGCACACTGGTGGTAACGTCCGATTGCATCTTTGATCTTAATGTCAATCTGCAACAGCAAAGAAAGAATCACACTCCTTTCTGGACCCGAGAGGCTCAAAATGATCTTCTATGTTTAGCAGATTTTTGTTGTTCCCCTTTAAAAAATGTTCTTACCTTGGGTCCATAAAAGGCGCCGTCTCCAGGGTTGAGTTTCCATGGCTCCCCAAACTCATTCAGGCTGTTCTCCAGTTGCTGTCAAACATGAGGTGCAGGTTAACATGTAATTTCAATCCAAACAATGAAAGGCAATCACTGTGAAGGAGGCCAAGTTGGACTAAAGTTTACACAATCTGTGCTCTGCACTTTACATTTACATATTAAGTGGAGCTGTACAAAAGAAATCAAGCAAACTCATCCAACAAATGAGTAATGCCACTTATTGAAAATGCACCACCTACAGAAATTCTAGGAACTTCACAATGACTCACAGATGTGATACTACTGTGTGATCACATGGTGAAACAGTCTGTGTTCCTCAGCATCAAATCAGTTTCAACACCAGCATTATCTGCTGAAATCCTTAAAAACATGGTAAAGTCCCTCCAGTGTATTGTACCAAGAAAATAAAATAAGATCTTAGGTGAACAAGTTATAATTCAGAAGCTACACTTCAATCTGTAAACATGATGTATGACACGTGTTTACCTTCTCAGCCTGATTCCACACAGCAATGTCACCCAGATACTTGTCTGGACGAGTGGAGAGGTGAAGCTGGAAGGAGAATCCAAACACGTCGTAAACACAGCGGAGGAAGTCCAGACAGCCCTTCATCTCTGACTCAATCTGGAAAACACAACAAGCCCGTACCCGTTTCAAAAAAGTTCTTCAAACAATCTCTGACCTGAAGACAAAAAAAAAAAAAAAAAACGACCCACAATTTTTTATTGTCACATAAAACTGTTGTCACCTGATCCATTGTGCAGAAAATGTGAGCGTCATCCTGCTGGAAGCGGCGCACTCTGGTCAGTCCAGTTAATGTCCCCGACAGCTCGTTCCTGTGGAGGACCCCGAAATCTGCCAGCCTCAGAGGAAGCTCCCGCCATGAGCGAGGCCTGTGGCTGAACATCAGGCTGCAGGACAACCAGAGAGAATCTAATCAAATCACTGAGCAGGAAATACTGTACAAGCAGATTTGCAAACCACTGGCAAACACAATACTTCCTCGGCCTAAATTTACCAGTGTCCCGGGCAGTTCATTGGCTTCAGAGCAAAGATGTCTTCTTCCACGGGGAAGGAAAACATATTTTCACTGTAGTGCTGCCAGTGACCAGATGTCTCCCACAGTTTACTATTATAGATGTTGGGGGAGGCGACTTCCTGAAAGCCTCTTCTCCAGTACTCTTCCTAGAAAAACAACAAAAACCACATTGAGGTAAACACCAGTTGGACTGCACAGGTACATCACTGAGCTGAACTCACTCTTGAGCTACAGCAATGGAAACCACATGGAGGAGGATTTATTTATCCATTTGTTGCCCTGAAGCAAAACAGTTAACAGCCTGTTGAGCTATTTAGCAGCCAACAGTAGAAAGCCGATGTTCCTGGAAGGATTTCTGTGAAACTGTGAATATCAAACAGAGAGGTGGTGAAAAAGATAATGAATGCTCAGTCAGCTTTTCCTAAACATATTATTCAGCAGAAAGTCATGAGCTCAAGTTGCAAATCATTAGATTTAATTGCAAAATTCATGGCAATGTAGTCAGCACCCAGCATTCAACAACCAGCTATAAATACGAGCAGGGTTCCCTGTATACTGAGTTCTCACTCTTCAGTGTGTTGGTGATATGTTGTAGAGGGAAATGCATAGTATGTCAGCCAGTTTTTTTCCAGCCCTGATAACAGATTTAAGTGAGGTGATAATGATCTTGCACCTTTTCTGTGCAATGTATGTGAGGTCTGTTTGGCTGGGTCCGGTTTGTGGGTGTGTGCTGTGAAAGTCTTCAAGATGTCAACATATCTTTGCAAAGACACCACAGAGACAAGTTCCTGTAGACTCACTGAAGTTAGCTGAGGAGCTCAAGTTACTCTGAACTTTTCTCCTACACCATGTCCACAATTATTAGGCGAATTGCATTTCTCACTATTGAACAAATACAATGCTCTCATTCAATCCAACAGGTTATTGAACCTCAAACTTAAATGTTTACCAAAGAAAAAGTGTGATTTCTTGATTTGTTCACTTTCGCTGCAGCAGCAACCACAGCCTCCCAAAAACTGTCCACAGAAGAGTACAGTCTTCCCTCACATTTGAGACGGACCCACAAGTTCTCAGTAGGATTTAGGTGAGATGAGGAAGGGGGTGGGGTCATTATTCGGTCACCTTTGAGGCCTTTGCTGGCTCATCAAGCAGTGGAGAACTTGGATGTGTGTTATTGAACATTGTTCTGCACTAAGATCACAGCCTTTCTGAAGGTGTCCGTTAGCGATCGAGCCACGGGCCCATCCATCTGATCCATCTGATCCATCAAGAGTCATTTGAAAATCTGTCTTCAGGCATTTCTTGGCCCAATCTTGATGCATCAATCTGTGAGTCTCAGTGGTGGTACCTTCTTTATCTCAGTCATGTCTCTGAGCGCTTGACACCTGGTCCTCCTGAGTCCTCCAGGGAGGTTGCAGGTCAGTCTGGTGGCATCGAAGGATATCAGGTTCCTGGCAGCTTCATATTTGATTCTTTTGTAGTTAATTCAAGTCTTTTCTTCTCCACGCGCTTTTTGTGACCCTGTCGGCTACTTGCAAGAAAATGTTTGATGGTCATGTCTCAAAAGAGTTGGAAAATGTGCCTGGACATCATGGTAAGGACAAAATACTCACTTGGCTAACATTCAACTGAAGTACTGAATGTGAAAATTTAGTGGCTTCCCAAACCCTTTTAATCTTTTGACAAAAAAATGTTACCTTTAAGAAGGCTGGCTACAACTACATTTATTGGGTCAGAAACTCCTGAATTTATTATGTTCAGTGTGTCATATAGTTGGTGTTAGCGAGTAAAAATAAATACCGTATTTTCCAGACTATAAGCCGCTACTTTTTTCCGACTTTGAACCCTTAAACCCCGGTGTTTCTCATGTATTGGCGGCACGAAGCTTGTTGCCTTTTTACAAGCTAGCAAGCTCCGTGCCGCCGATACATTTAGCGTCGTCACATCAGACCCGGTCAGAGTGGACCACATGAAATGGTTCGAATTAATTCAATAGCGGCTTATAGACAGGTGCGCTCAATAGTCCGGATTATACGGTAAATAAATCTTTTAAGGTTCAGGCCTTAATTCAGTCTCTGCACAGTCGTAGAGCTGACTTTCCCGGAGCTCTAAGAAGAATTTAAACTGATGAGGCTGAACAAAACTCTTCAGTTCACTGCTACATTCAGAGCTCATCTCTCAGTTTCTTGTAAAAGTCAGAGTTAGTGGTCTGCATGTCAATGAAGTGGCAATCACTACAAACACACTGGAAATGTGACGCATAGCCTGACCATGATGGACTCAGGCAAAAAGTGTTTCTGTGTTTGAGCATCGCTGCAGTGCTGCTTTTTTACATAGATAAAGGAAGATGTGAAGAAGGGGTGAAAGACAGACAGAATTAGTTAAGTGGAGATACCAAAATAATCCTTTTGCAGATTACATATACCAAAACTGAAATTTTCAATCACAATTATCCTGTAAGTAAGTTGTCAGATGTCATAAATAAACAGGCACTCCTACCCTGATGAACTCTGTGAGTGTGTTGTAGATGTAGGCTCCACGCGGCATAAAGAAACAGCTGCCAGGGCTGAGGTCGTGGAAGAAGAACAGCTCCTGATCCTGTGAAGCAGACAAAAAACACTTTTTAATGACTTCACATATCCCCATTAACTGCAGGTACAGCCAGCAAGAACCTCCTCCATACACAGCAGGGAGTTGTCCAATCCATCCACCACTGACCGCCACCTGAGAAGAAAAGCTCAACGCACAAAAGAAAAAGGAAAAAATTGAGCTTGTCAGGTTTGCAGCACCCTCACAACTGGAAAAAGTGTAGGAACCGTTTTCATTATTCATTTTTTCATATTTATGAATGTCACACTTGAGGTTGTAATTTCACACACTTTAAACTCAAGAAGCTGTGGGATTAGAGGCTTTGTACATTTGATGTGGAACATAAAATTATATTTTTAAAAAGTATTATATATATATATTTTAAACACAGCTGGATTCTTGCCACTGTGCCATTTGACTGACCACACTTAATATTTCTTTAATGTCAATTTCCTGTATGTAACGGACATACAGAAAATTGGAAAAACATTACATAAATAAAATATAAAGGAATAAAACAAAATATACATATATAAACGTATAAATAAACTAAATATATAATAAATAAACAGAAATTTAGGAGGTTTTCATGCACCGATTCTGTTATTCACTAACCCAATGACGCACATTGACTGGGAATCACACCAGGGAGCACCATCTTTAACACAACACGCCACTTTTGACACCTCCCTCTAACTGGCTTCAATTGCATTATCTTGACTCCCATGTTTAGTACGGACCCGTGCTGTAATACTGAGGTGCTGCCGTCTTCCATACTGGGAAACCAGCTGGGGTGCTCGGATGATTCACAGTCATCCCAAATGTGGCAGTAAGAAGAAACACAGTGCCCTCTGCTGGTGTGTCGTGGCAACGGTGCAATTTAGTGTAAAAAAATGGTTTTTATAATGAAAACTGCAACAAACTTTGATCTCTGGTTGACACTGTTGAATGATCAGAGGCTGATGAATTAGTTGGTTTCTGGGGTTCTTCTTGTTGGATTACATTATTAAACATGTCTCATTTGACCTCTGGAAAAAATTTATCTTGTTTCCATGTTGTTTTATGTATCCTTACAGTTCATGTTTGAAGATTGTGGTCTTGGTCCAAAGTCTTTTCAACATGTTGCCACATCTAGAAAACCACTGAAAGAGGCTCATGAGGAAAAACTTCAACAAAAACCTCAAAGGAGATGTGTCAGCCATCACATTATAAAATTACAAATTGAATTTCTCTTTGTACTGGGGTTCAGTGTCTGGTTTTAGGCCTCAATTCAGAAGCTGAGCGGGCTAAAACAAAACCTTCTGTGACTCACTTTTCCAATCTTGCGATGGTCTCTGCTTTTGGCCTCCTCCTGGAAACGTTCCCACTCCTTCAGCATCTTTGAGTCTGGAAAGGAAATCCCATAGATCCTCTGCAGAGTCTCCATGTCGGAGCGGCCCTCCCAGTAGGTGGACGAGTTCTGATGATGGAGGCAGAACAGAGCAAAGTGTCTGAATATTACACAAGTACCAATAAAACCAAGAAGTCTGCTTTGTGTTACAACTTATGCCAACATTTCTTTTCAGTAGTTTAAAAAAGAAGAACAAATGATTTTCCACTTACCTTGTAGATCTTCATGGCCTTGATCTTGCCTGTGTGTCTGACATGAGGACCTCTGCACAGGTCAATCAAGGGTCCACACCTATCAAAGATTGACGAGTTACCATAGTTACCACTACAATGTCCACATGAAGGAACAAACAACTTGAAATTAAAAGATATGGTTGATATTTCCTTTCCATAACTACAGCATTCATATGAATGTAACGAACTGACCTGTAGACTGTAGTAGTGGGGGTGGTGACTTTCTCATTCAGGATGCGGCACTTGAATTGGTTGTACTGGAAACATAACAGCTTGAGTTAGTTAAAGATACTCCTCCATTAGAAGAAGATTTCCATTTTGTTTTTGCGAAAGGTTTCAATGCATGCAAAGGCCACAACAATCTCAGTTAGATGGACGAAAAAAAACAGTAGAAGAAAGAAAGAAAACTCAATTCTGAACATTTAAAAACCAGAACAATTACAATGTCCTTCCATCCGATCAAAAATGAACACGTGTGCTCTCTTTCACTCACCTTAAACATTTTTAGTAGTGTCTCTTTGCTGATCTCAAGTCTCTCAAATGGTTGTTTTTCCTTCACCACAGACTTGCACAAAGTCTCCAGGTCCCCAAATTCAGTACTGGAGACTCCTCTGGAAACACATTCAATTCAGGACAAGTGTCATGAGACTTCTGCTTAATCACCAACTATTTAATCATGTCTGACATGATGATCTTGTGTTTCAGCTTAGTGCATTTCAAAAAAAAAAAAAAAATATCTTTTCTGTGAAATCCCTTTTGTGCCCAACATTGATTGAAAATATCCAAACTGTCTTTATGAGAAAATGTTTCAAGAGTAGATTGCATTACAAGCTATTTCTAAAAAAATCCAGACATGGAAATGTAAGCTGGAAAATATTTACTCACTTCTGTCCATCCAGGAACATGTCGTAGTAGAAGCCATTCTCTATAGGAGGTCCATAACACAAACACCCTCCATAAAAACGCTCCATGGCTTCCCCCAGGATGTGAGCACTGGAGTGCCAGTACACCTAGGAACAAAAATAGATGTATAAAATTGTTGCTGAAAATAAAGGTTTTGTCAAATTAAAGAAATCATGTTGTTTGGACATTGTGATTTCATATCTACAATAAAAGAAATAATGCGATTTTTAGTTAATGGTTTAGATTTATATAGCACTTTTTTCTGGAAGGCCAGAGACCATAATTCATTCATATCAGTGGCAGTAAGCTAAATAGCCACAGCTGCCCTGGGCCAGACTGATAATTATTTGCCACATCAAAAATTGTTGGTAAATTTTGTACGCATTTAAAGGAAGGTATGTGTACTTACGGCCTGAGCGTCCTCGTTGTCAAAGCGCAAGATCTCCAGAGAGCAGTCCTTCTCCAGTGGTCTGTCCAAGTCCCAGAGCTCCCCGGTCACTCGAGAAATCACAGCATTGTCGGCCAGGCCCTGACTGAAAGATCAAACGCAGCACAAAAAATCTGTGTCTAAATTTCTGTGATTGATTTCTATAATCAAAAAGAGGACTCAGAACAAAACTGATCAAAAAGTCACAAAGAAACAGAGAGCTGGTGTTTTGAGTAAATATTAAATGATACCGATCACATTGGTTACTATTAAATAAATACATAATGTTACACTGACCTGATATCACAAGCCAGCTGATACGGTGTGGTGACCCAAGCTTTGCCCACCACCTTTTGCCCATCTGGCAGCTCCACAGTAATGGGCTTACTGTTTGCAGCTTTCTTTGCCAGCAGAGCATCACTCTCCTTCCTCAGTTCTTCATAGAGGCTGAGGCGGTCTGCGATGTACGCAGGCCAGGGATTCAGCTACAGCCCGGAAAAAAACAGCATCAATGTCAACAGGTCGCTTATACTGTCATTTAATTCAAGCATCACAGGAGCTTTGTTGTTTTGCCATACTAACCACATCAATAGTAATTTAGAATTTTTAAAGTAAAAATAAACTAAAATGTGACACATTTGGCACAATGGATGAACAGATGACTACGAGGTTGTGGGACAATCACCTCTTTCACACCTCCTCCTCCTCCTCCTCCTTGACCCTTATCCTGCTTCTTCTCCTTCTTGTTCTTGTCACCTGGTTTTGTATCCTGGGCTGCCACCTGTGAACAAACACATGAGGAGTGTCATTCTTTAGACGTGCAATAGGTTCTTATCACCATTCCCTCTCAAGTCACAAAACCAGTGTGATCAGTATTGTAAGAGTACAGACACAGTGACACTGATCTATTTCTGGAGATGGGCTGGTGTAGCTTGTCAATTAGCTTCACTGGAGGCCCGTTAGTCCTCATGGTGCAGCACTAATACTGCTCACTCACTTGTGATATCACAAGTAAAATAATCCATACAGTAAACTTGCAGTCTTTATTATTACCTTATTATCACTTCGGTTATTTGTCTGCTGCGGTTTACCGGTGTTTTTCTCCGGAGCTTTGTCACTCCCGGGTCCTGGCCGCTTTCCGTCCTGCGCCTTCTCCAGCCGCACCTCCGCCTGCAGACCCCGGCGAAGGTGCAGCAGCCGGTACCGGAGCTTCTCATTCTCCGTCCGCAGACTCTCCAGCTCCGGGGAGACGACCGTAACACCGACGGCGTCCGGGCCTCGGCTCAGTCCATCCCGAAGAGTGCAGATTTCCCTGGTGAGAAGCCGAATCTGCTCCTCTTGAGCGGCTAAACGTGCGGCCAAGCACTCCGCCATCTTTAAATGACCACCAATGACAGTCGAGTACCGGTGAAGGGGGGGCGGGATCATAGAAAATAAAAGCCTTGATTAAAAATGAAAACAGACACAAACCACAGCAAAATAAGGTTATTTTATAAGTCAGCTAGGTTAATTACAAAGCATTATATATTGTATGTATTATTTAATAATCATTTTCAAAAATAACATAAAAGGTTTAAAATGTATTTTTTTAACAAAATATTAGTTACTAAGATATTACTCAAATTTTAATTCATTACCCTACCTATAACATATATCTAAATAAGTAGGTATTAACATTTGAGATGTAGATTATTTTTACATACTTACTTTATGTATTTTTGTTTCAAAATTCTATTTTATGCAATGCATTTTCTTTATTTCAAATTGCACTTTATTGTATTTCTACTTTAATGTGTTATGTATTTTATTTAGGCTACATTTTAACTTTACATTGTATCCTATATTCTTATTTTATGCACTATATTTTTTAATTTCTGTTTTATGTTATGTATTTTATTTCTTATCATTTCAAACAGTGTTTCTATTTTATATTTTATTTTATTCACATTTTTACTTCGAAATTTTATTGCTGTAAAGCATTTCGTGCTGCGTGTGTATGAAAGAGTATGAGTTTAAGGTCACTAGGAATTGGAAAAATAGATCTTTTATATATATTCTTCTAAATAGTGGTTAATATTTTGGAGGTCCTCCTAATTCAGATTCCTAGAGAACGGTCTTGGCCACACGTTGCAGTAACGGGGTACCAACACTAGGAGGCAGTAACATTTTTTTAAACCACATTTTGAACTGTTCACCGCAGTGCTGCGTCCCCGTGTGTGACAGCACCAATGTAAACATTCACTTTTTCATTCATGTGCTATGGATTAGCCAACAGGTAAGTGTCAGCTATTATCATACCTACCTTACATATTGTAAATAAGATAAAATAAGCACGTACACATTTTTATTCGTGGCTCACGGTGGAGTTTGAACGCATCGAGTGGTTGTATACAAACTGTACATGATCAGTACAGCAAGTGCTATGTTAGCTAGCTACAACTTGTGCAGCTAGGAACCAGGAGCTACACCAAACTCACTTTATTTTACTGGCAGTTTGCCGTTTTCTTGCCTAAATAGTTTCTGTAAGTTTATCAAAAATTTGGCATGTACTCGAGATGTTGTAGCGAAACTAATTCAGTAAACTTTTAATTTATTGGCTTGGACAAAGTAGAATATGAGTCCAACGACTGTCATGCTACCATAAATTCTGTAAATGATTGATTAACACAGTGGTTAAAAATTGGACTAATCAGGTTGATATTGAATAGTTTTAAAGCGACATAGTGTAGACAAACTGTCTCTGAACCATGTAGGCCCCCCTCTCCTGTGGCCTTCCTCTTGAAGGGTGAAGAGCATGGTAATTACTTGGTATTAACAGCATATTTATTGTGTTTTACAGTCTGGACCTGCTTGAGAAAATCTAATGTTGCAGTTGCCACCATGGCTTCAAGCTCCAACTTTGCACCTCCAAAACTGGCAGACTTCATCCTGACAGAGCGGCTGGGCAGTGGTACATATGCTACAGTCTACAAAGCCTATAGGAAGGTGAGTCAGTGGAGGAGGAAGGAGGAATATCACAGATTCTGTACCTGCTTATCCAACTGGGTCCCAGGGTCTGCTGGAGTCTATCCGAGCTGGCAATGAGCGAGAGGCAGGGCAGTGTATTGCAGGGCTACACAAAGACAGACAACCATCCATGGTCAACAACAAGTCACCTAACCAGTACATCTTTACACTGTGGGAGTGCAAGGATAACACCAATGCATGCACACGGAGAACAAGCAAACTCCACATGGAAAGGTCCAAGCCAAGATTTGAACCCAAATGCTGACCACTGCACCACATTATCATTTTTAATAGGCGTTCTCAGCCATAAGGTTACCTTAATTTCTCTTAACATTCCTTTACATACCTGTAAGATATGTTAGTGAATTTCATGTTATTGGCTAATGCTAAATGTGATTTCTCAGCCACTAAAAATGTATTCCTTCATTGTTATGCTGCAGGCGAACAGTCGAGAGGTGGTAGCAGTGAAAGTCGTGGGGAAAAAGACTCTAAACAAGGCTTCTACGGAAAACCTCCTGACAGAGATTGAAATCTTGAAGACTGTGCATCACCCTCATATAGTCCAGCTGAAAGACTTTCAGGTAAGCTCATCCATGCATGATTGTGTTTTGATTACAATCTCAATAAGATCTGATGAAGGTGTGCTCTGTATTTTCAAATAGTTGTCTGCACTTTGCCATGAATGAGCTACAACAAAAAAAGCAGCCCTGTCTGTAAACAATAAAAATATTATTTCTAGAACTAGACTTATCCTGATCCTGGTTGTGCTTTTAACCTTTCTCAGAGTGTCTGAAATCTTGTATTTCATTAGTGGGATGCTGAGAATATTTATCTGATACTGGAGTGGTGTTCTGGTGGAGATCTCTCTCGCTTCATTCGTGGTCGCAGGATTTTACCTGAGAAGGTGGCCCGGCGTTTTCTGCAGCAGATCGGTGAGTTGCTGCCAGGTTAAAGTCTATTAGCAGATAGATGCTGCTGTCTACACTGTCTTGAATGACAAAGCAGATCACGATTGGTTCAGTGGCAGCAGTTTTTTAAATTCCATGTTAAAAAGAATAAATTAAGTCTAGTGGTCAGATCTAGTTTTGACAGATTTACATTTGAATTGTTTGGAAAAGTCGATGGAAGACCCATGATGTGTGCTGACCTGAGTGTAACTGCCTCATTGTGTATTTGTATGTGTCTGCACAAACAGCCTGCGCCCTCCAATTCCTTCATGAAAGAAATATCTCACACCTGGACTTGAAACCCCAGAATATTCTGCTCAGCGGCTCCATCCTCAAACTAGCAGGTGATCTCATGCTTACTCACACAATCAAACAATCAAGTAAATACATACTGGTTTTCGTGGGATAACAGTAACAATGTCCCAGACACCAGAAGATCTGAGAAAAGATTAGATTTGACAGGCTGCATTGAAAGTGTATCAAAACTACATGTAAACAAATGGCTTCCAACCACACTCCTATGTGCATTTTACAGCTATTACCACATCTATTGGGAGAGCTACACAGGAGTTTTCATACAGTTTTTGGGGGATTTTTATTTGTTTTCCCTAACAGAGACCTTGTTGTTTATATTCTGATTTTCGATCAGATTTTGGTTTTGCACAGTACATGTCACCGTGGGATGAGCAGAGCGTCCTGAGAGGTTCTCCTCTTTACATGGCCCCTGAGATGGTGTGCCGACGTCAGTATGACTCCAGAGTGGATCTCTGGTCAGTAGGAGTCATTCTCTATGGTGAGTACTGTGTGTTTTGTTAATTGTGATGCATCTTTATTACACACCTGAATAACCAAAAGGCTTTTCTAGGCACGGAAACGGGTTTAATGTGTCATGTGTGATGCAGTGTGAGTCCCCTTTAATGATAATTCAGACCATCTTGACGTCACTGCTCTTTCCATAATAAAAGGCTAATCAGTGACTGGGCCCTGCAGGCTTCAGAGAGCTCGCTCAGTCGGTGGCAAACAGAATTGGACCATTAATCATGAAATGTCAGACTGGTGAAGGGCATGTTTATGGGGTTAATAGTACAGTAATTGTGTCATAATATTGCAGTGGCACACTACTGTAATTGCTCTGAGTGGACTGACAACACAAAGTGGCAGGAGTGCTTATCACTGTCAGTCAGAAAAGCTAAACAGGAGGATATTTAATTGTTTTCTAAGAATTTCTCACGAAAGCCCAACTTCAGTCAGGCCTTCATTATATTATATGTGATGCTATAAATATCATACAAGGGCTATTTATGGTCACTATGTACAAGGTAATTTCTGTAGAATATCCTTTTGCAATAATCTGCTAAACCTTGTTTATGTGCACGTAGAGGCTCTGTTTGGACGAGCACCGTTTGCATCAAAGTCTTACGCTGAATTGGAGGAGAAGATCCGGAGCAACCAGCCTATTGAGGTGAGTGAGACAGTCGGCTATCCTGGAGAAAAATATGACTTACATCAGGGCTCTATGACAGTGTGATACAAAGGTTGGTATATGCACATGTGGAAATAACAAATACTTTGTTCAATATAAATTGTGAAAACCCACAAAAAACTCATAATGGATAATGTGGAGGGAGAACTGTTGGCGGTTTCTCTCCCAGGGCCATTAGTACTCTGAATACAAGAAAATAAAAAAACCCACAACACTGATCATTATGTACAATACTGCCTGCACTTTTACAACCATGAATATTATTTAATGTCCCTTTTTATACCTAAATTGTTTTATTTTATTTTATTTCTATATTACGATATTTTATTTTAGGTATGTTAATGCACCAAACTGTACAATTACATTAAAGGCTTTCTGTTCTATGCTTTCTATTCTATATACCAAAGCATAAAATCAAGTAAATATTTTGTTCTATCTCCAAATATTCACGTATTATCAGACCACATTGGAATTCTTTCCATAAAACAGATTGTGATATGTATTTATCCTGTGTAGAGAGCAATGCAGCTGCACTGATGTCTAAACAGGTTTTCTCAAACTATTGGAGCTCTTTGTGGATATTAAAAATTCAACCACTAGATGGCACACTGTCCCACTCGAGGAGGATCAACACCTGAGGAACTTTAGTGAATCAAGTTCATGAATGAATCTGACAAACATTTCAGAGAACAACCAGGGATTTTAAAATGTTCTGAAATGTTGATTTTAAGCAGAAATGCAAAATGTCAGTGTTTTATCTATTTATCTGTTGTCATATTTTATAAAGTTTTATACATACCTGTTACTTCTGTGGTTTGAATTTGTATTGAAATATTTAAATACATCAAACGAGAGTTTCTAATCTCTTCATTTAAATTTGGAAATGTGGATCACTAACTGGTAGTTGGCAGTTAAAAAGTGTGTGTGCGTCTCTCTCCTGGTTTTCCACCTATACACACAAACCACAAGCACAGTTACAAGTGGGCAAACAAAAGGCTACATGTACTTTCAATGATGGACGACTTTCAAAACACTTAAATTCTTGTGTCTGACATGAGGCTTGGACTTAATGGATTGTATTAGCACATGAGCCATTATCCAGGGATTCACATAGAAAGTTTAAAGGTCATCTTTTGACAGAAAGTAGTGATGTGAGACGTAGTGGGTCCGTGGCAACAATGTGCTGTCCTTTTTCCTTGGCTCGTCCTGTGGATTGGGTGCAACATAATAAGGTTGTGTTTTGTGTGGCAGCTCCCTCCCGGGGCCAGGGTTTCCAAGGACTGCAGAGATCTTCTGTTGCGGCTGCTGGTGAGAAATCCAGATGCCCGGATCACCTTTGCAGAGTTCTTCACCCACCCTTTTGTGGATTTGGAGCACATGCCAAGTGCAGAGAGTATAGTGAAAGCGGTAAGAGAGTAGGAGTACTGTGGATGTCCCATGAATGATTTCTGTGAGATTAACTAAGCACATGTTTTAGTATGTTTGTGCACACGCTTTCTCCACATGTGTCTTCACGCATGACCCTGCTCACACGGATGGGCAGCAGAGAGTTGTAGTAGTTTGCATTCAGTGATGCTACTTTCCATTTCCTCTTTCAGAAAGAACTGGTCCTGCAGGCCGTTCAGAAGGACCAGGAAGGGGAGAGGTCCGCTGCGCTCTCTCTTTACTGCAGTGCCCTTGAGCACTTTGTCCCTGCTATTCACTGTAAGAGAAACATCTACTCTCATATCCTGTCTGCGGCTTAAGCCTTCCAACAATGCACCGTCTTTGTTCCAGCACAATGAACTGGCAAAGAAAAGTCACTAAATGTAAAACCAAAACATCTCCTCTCTCCACCCTCCACAGATGAGACGGACCGACAACGTAAAGATGCCCTCAGGCAGAAGGTAGGTTAAAAACAACACTCCCTCCATTTGGATTACTTGCTATTTTCAGTCGGCTTTAACTCAGAATGAATTCTTCTCTATGAATACCACATGGCGTGCATGGGGAGCATATGGTGCGGTTGACATAATTAAGTTGGGTCAATGTAAGCGGACTTCCCGCAGGTCAGCCAGTACGTGTCCAGAGCCGAGGAGCTGAAAGCCCTGGTGGCCTCGGACAACAAGCTGAACTTCGAGAAGGCCCGGACTTCCAGAGACGTCCTCCGAGGTAAAGATAATGAGCAGATGCACGACATGCAGCCATTAGCCTCATCTTATCTTATCGTACGAGAGGACAACTAATAATAATTTCTGTTTAAATTCTTTATTATTATTTCTTAAGAATATTTTTATCTGCTTTTCATTGCATAGCCTTTTACTTCATTTACTTTTTACTCTTATTTGCACAGCTGCTAATTGTCGTGTTCTTCCACAAATTTCGTTGTACTTCTGCACAATGACAATAAAGTCTCTTTGTCTTTATTTCAACTTGAATAATTAACTGTATGCCACTTTATGTGCACGTAATTTCTGTTTATTTAGTTTTACTTGTCAATGAAAAACTCTTGTTGTTGCGGCTCAACCATTTGGTAGAAAACATTTCGAGCATCTACATCATATTGAACAAATGTGTCAAACTTGGGTGGCTGTGGCTCAGCTGGTAGAGTGGGTCGCCTGTGAATCGTTAGGTGGTGGGTTCAATCCCTGGCTCCTCCTGTCCATATGTCGAAGTGTCCTTGGGCAAGACGCTGAACCCTAAGTTGCTCCCAATGGTGGCTAGCACCTTGCATGGCAGCTCAGTAGCCATTGGTGAGTGTGTGTGTGAATGGGGTGAATGAGTTGCCTTGGAAAGCGCTTTGGGACCTAGCTTAGGTCATATAAACTACTATACTATACTATATAAATGTACTCCATTTACCAAACTTAACTCAACCGCACTGAATCAGTTCTACCATTTATTTCCATTACCATTTAAAAATCAAATTTTTTGTTGTTGCTTTTTTCCTAATGGGACAATTAGGAATATTAAAAGGAAAAATCTATTTTCTTTTGCCCTATCCACTCTGTTTAGGATAATAATACTAATAACAAACTTTATTTGTATATTTAGACTTCAGAACAAAATAAACAGTAAAATGAACAGAACACAACATAATAAAAACAACAAAGGGCATAAGATCCAATCTGCTTTACAGACCCAACTAAAACAGATTCAAGGTACGACTATAAAAACATAAATAGCAATAAAAAAACATTTAAAGCAGAAGTATATAATAAGAATATATATGTGGATGTGGTGTTTTGAGTGAAAATATATATTATGAAACCATTGTGCCCACAATATGATGTTATAAGATACTGAAGGATGGGAGGTGTAGATACAGAGAACTGCATGTTCCTGCAGAGCTCCTGAGTCCAGACTGATACACACCAGGACTCAAAGTGGTGTTTTCTGTTTTCCTTCTGCTGCAGGAATGTCCCACGATCAACCACGACTGCTGGCTGCTTTGGAGATGTCCTCCACTGCCATCGCTAAGGTTAGATGGGTTTCCTGCTGAGTGATGTCACTGCTGTAGAAATAGTAATGCAACAGAAAAAAAAACAACTTGCACAGTACGAACCGCATCTTTTAAGATCCCTGGTCAACCACAGACAAATATTTTTCTGACATTGTGTCATCTGTACACACTTGTTTTTTTACACTACACATTTATGTTGCGTACAGACTGAGAATTTAAAAAAGAATGAATCAGTACATTTTGCAGTGCTGACAGACTGGTAGCATTAGTCCTGAGTTAAATAAATGAGGAGGTGATGTAGTGTGAGCACTTTCAACCTTCTCTTTCAGGAGGAGAGTGGGATGGATGATCATGAGGCTCTGGATGTGTACCAGCAGTGCTTGGGAGAACTACTGTTGGCGCTAGCAGGTAGCCAAATGGCTTTCTCTTCATACAACGCAGCATTGGTGCTCGAGGTTGACCCAGATGTCTTTGAACAAGAGACTGTTTGAAGACATCATGGTAGTAGTTTGGTGACTGTGGAAGAAATTTGCACACGATTGTTATGAGAGAGAGAAAAAAGAGGTAGCCAGACCTGTAAAGTGATGTCAAGAGTGAGTGTAATGAGCAGACGAGGACGGATATTTGGTAAGAGTTGAGGGTACAGCCAAGTGAAGAAATGGCTGAACAAAGAAAAACGATTCTTGAGGCTGGAAAAGAGAGACAAACACGACTTTGAGAGAGACGGATACAAAAACAGAGTGAAAGACAAGAAGACATTGAAGTAATAGACTTGGAGAAAGATGGGGACACTTAATAAGTGACAGACCAACAAACAGACAGAAGACTAACAGAAGAGACTCCAGCGACTCTCTCTGTGGCCTGGCGTCCATTAGGCCGGGTTCATGAGCTCATCTGGAAGATCAGCCTAATGGAAGAGGTGGGATAGAGTGATCCAGATGTGGCTTTGAGCTGGGATGAGACCCGGTGCCAGCGCCCTGTGTGTGGTATGAGAGCCCTGCCATCTGCTTCCCATTCAGACAGCACACTTCATTTATTTGTGTTATTACACACTGGAAACAAATAAAAACTGTTATCGCTCTAATAGACCCAGGCTCTAATCGTTCAAATAGTGCTGGTGAAAGTTCATCTCCACCGGTTTAAAAGTTTTTGCATTGATTGGTTGTAGATGTTTTTGCCAAAGCTGGTTGAAAAAATTGTTTACAAAAGCACAGATGGGAAATTAAATTGATGTCTTAAGGAGAATCTCCATCTTGTGAGTGGATGAGGATTTGTTAATGCCACCCAGCCTCTTCCTCCAGTGTCAGGGAGTCTTGTTGTGTGGCACAGCAGATACCACCAGGGGGATTGTTGGGAGAAAACATTGGTTCTTTGTTTGGCCAAGAGCTCTTTGTTGCACAGCTTCCCAACATGCCTTGCCACCACAGAGCCCTCCTCCCCCTCCTCCTCCTCCTCT
>OOFC01015333.1:0-10853 GCA_900323345.1 Pseudochromis fuscus
TTTTATATTGGACACTGGCAGTTTAGATTGTTATGTTATATTAACGAGGCTTGACAACCGAGCTTCATCGTACATAACATTTTTATCTCGTCAACACCACAACAACTGTTACCATGACAACCTTCCGTTTATACCCGTCATTAACTACGGGTACCGGCAAGTGCAAAAGCCTAATACATCACAGTTAAGTTATCTGAGCAGTTCATGTTCATTTCTGTTAAGGCAAAGAAAGTGAAATCAGCACACAATAATACTTACCCTGCCATACAGGTGCAGTTTGCAGTGTGTATATAGTCCTCCACTTTGTTGATAATGCACCAGAGTATCTTGACAAGCCTTTGCTAGCCGCCATACTTCCGTTGCCACAATGCGCACGCAAACTTCTTTGTTTACTAACAGTAAATGGGTGTATAGTCCGGAAAATATGGTACACGGGTTTAAGGTGAATTCGCCGAAGCAGGTTGTGACAGTACATTCATGTCATTCGGGACACGTGTGAACATTTTGCTCAGTGTTTTGCTTTTAGTCTGAACACAGTGCACAAATTTAAATATATATATTTTAAAATGCAGACTGTTTATTTATACATTCAATCTTTTGCTTGTTTGTTTTCTCATATCTGCCAGCATTACGGTTTAAATGCTATTTCACAGTCTGCTCTACATATGCAATTGTGATGGTGAATTTTTAATCCCTCTTTGTTTAATTCATTTTCTGCCTTTAACAGTCAATTTTTTTTTTAACCGCTGGCCTAAAAAATATTAGAACCAACCTTCAAACCCCAACTTGTGCAATACATGTTTGATGAAAAGCTGAAACTTTCTCCTCAGATCATTAAAATTTTCATAAACACTACAGAGGACACGGCCTGCGTGTGCTCGCTGCAGCCCTGATGTCTAGAAATGTGATTGATTGGGTCTAGCATCTGACATGTGAACAGCGTCTTCAGACTTTTCTGTGTGGTGCTTGTCTGGATGTGATAAACGCTGTTCAAACTCCAAAATCTTCCTGTCAGGCGAGACAGCGTTTGAGCCGTCTGCCCTCATCAGAGCACGTCTCTGTTGCCATGGCGCTCACCCTGTTGATATGTCAGTCCCCTTTAATGCAGGAACAGGAAGCCGGGGGTGAGATAAAATCTGGCATCTGATGAATGGACGAGCGAGTTAATCACCTTACCGGTCGGGGGAACCCTGCGCTCCCGAGTCAGGGAGGAGGAAGATGGGGTTAAAGTGATAGATTAAGGATGAGTGAGGGAGTCCAGGGTTCAGGTTAAGACTGATTCAGAGACGGATCGCTGTCCTGTCAAGCATGGCAGAACTGGGGCGTCCGGCCTGTGAAGTGTCTGCATGGTGCTTCAGTGCGAGCAGCAGAGGAAATGAAAGTCATTACTGTCAGTGTGGAGTGAGCTTCATGGCCCAAACGGGATTAGACAGTGCATCCGACATTGTTTCTATACATTGGTAGACTTAAAAGTCAAGCGCAAAATGGGATTAAAACGAGGGGGAAAAAAACCAATAAATAACCTTCAACGCCCCCCCCTTTCCTCTCTTTTATTTCTTCTCTGCCTTCCTTCCCCTCCAATTCCCTACCTATTTCATGTCTCATTCTTCCTTCATAGTCTTTTCTCTTTCACCTGTCTCGCTCCCTGTATTCCTCTCTCCCTGACACATTTATCTTTCCCTTCTTCCATCGTTCACACACTCATCCTAATCATCAAAATTCACAGGTAGGCGCTGACTCCCACTCGCACTTTACATTCTCTGTTTTATAAAAAGAAAAAAAAAAACATCCTTCTGGGGCCAATTGGTGCTTGAAATCCAACTTCATTCCCCTCAAACTGAACCCTTTCAAAAACAAACCCCCCACCACTCGCGCTCTTTTTTCTCCTCTTCCTCTTTCAAAACAGCCCCATAACAAACTGGCGAATTGTTGCCCTTCCTTAACTTTTAAGGGTATTATGCACCATGTCCAACTTCAAAGCCTGTCTTAACTCCACACTTTAATTGTATCTTCCCCAGCTCGCTGCGTGCCATTTGATTCTGCTGACAACAGCACTTCTCCCTCCGTTCTCCTCCATCCTTACTCCTCCTTGCCACTGTTTGGTCCCCACTTATGTTGTGTGTTGACCCCCTGCGCCACCACCGCCGCCACCACAGCTCCTCTCATCAGCCTCTTGCTACGTTCAGAGGCCATTGTCCCCCTGTTGTCACCTACTTTGAAGAGGTAGCCTCCATTTCCTCTCTCGGCAGTCGGTTGTCGCCCCGGGTGTGTACACACCAAACAAACTTGAAACAGTAACCCCCTGTCCTACATTGACTGTCTCCTACTCACTTTATCTGCTCTCTCTCTCTCTCGCTGTCTCTGTCTGTGCAAGCTGACTTACTCCTCATGGCTCTGGTTGATAATTGCCATAAGCTTCCCTGTTGGTTTCATTTTCCATTGTCCTCCCCCAAATTCTTGGCTCTGGCTTGAGATAAAGGGATGAGTACTTCAAAGGGGTCTGCAAAGAGTTTAACCCCAAGCCGAAAGGAACAGCACACAATACTGTAATTGAGAGCAGTTACTGATCACAGGGCTGCTGCACAGAGAGGACACCACCGGTAGACACACACACACACACACACACTGAGTGTTTACGGCTGCAAGTGAGGTGGCCAGTAGTAGTTACGACAGGCCAAGGCTGCTCAAGAGACCGGTCGTAAAAACCTCTACAGTCCTCTTAAGTTGTCAGATACGAGGGGTTTTTCATCCAATTCAACTTCAGATAACATCGCAAACTGAGCTGCTGTGTGTATGTTGTACATGCGAAGAAAGACGCATTAAAAAACCTGATGGGGCTCACCGGTGATTTACGTGCCCCCTTCTGCCTCTATTTATAGTGCTCTTTGTAGTCGGTCCAAATTTGACCTGTCCCTGTAATAATATCTCCCCATAAAGAGAGACAGTTACATCCCATAACCTCTCCCCTCGGAGCCCTCTTTCAAAGGTCTTTTTATAGGCCCAGGAGCCAAGGACACCCCCGGTCTCAGGCCAGTCACAGACCTGGGGTCAGCTCCTGAGGGCCAGCGGGGAAGACCTGGCCTAGGGGGACCTCCCATGAACCGAAGAGGGGGTTGACAAGGCAGGACATGAGGGCCCAACTGGCCCCAGGTACTGGCAGGGGGTCCACACCATCGCCATGGTGATGGTTTCCACCCCAGTGTGTTTACTGTCAGAGGTCAGCCCGGGCCCTTTGGAAGTTAACAAAGAGTGACATTGTCTTGGGAGCGCTCTGAATATTAGCCAGATGACCTGGACACCTTCAGAGAGACCTCGTCGGCGCAGATGAGCTTTTATGAGATAAGCACTTGTTTTGTGCAGACTTGTTGTAAGTCTGACTCACTCACATCTCACATCTGGGACGGTTCCAGATTGTCAAATTTACTGTAATTACAAATTTCTCAACCTTTGCTGTCAGGTCAAGTCAAGTACTCATTCATCAACACCACTACTTGTTGTTTATGTTTCTTTGGGGTATTTCAGCTGCTCATCTGTCTCTTTTTAGCAATGTATGTTAACCATTCATCAATTACCTTTAGCTAACTGCTCTCGACATGTTGTGTTCAGGTGTCACAGCCTCCTCAGTAACTGGATTTAAATTAGTTAAGATTCACAAACTTTCCTCAAACCCCCGAGGACGTGTGGATGTATACCACCGGGGTACAAGTACTCCCGGCTGTTCATCTTTTGCTGGGACAGTGAGTTTGATGTCGACACATGGGGAATGTTTTTGTGCGGGATATGAGCACACAGAAGTTTGAAGGCAATATAGCGGCCTTTGCATGATGAGTAATCCCTTAGTCATCACGGCCTCTTCAAGAGAAATTTCCTCTTTTATTAACTTTGATGGCAAAGCGAGGCATCGAGGGAGAAACTTTCACAGCACCTTTAGCAAACAGGCTGATCAAAGTGTTTGCCGTCTTTGTGCTGTACTTTTTGGATCCCCTGTCCACCGAGACAACAAGGACACACAGACACCTACTGTCTCTCTTTCAAGAATATAGCCAGTCATCTTTACACAAAGGGTCCCCTGTGGTGGCTCATTTGAACACTAAAGACTCATCCAAAACACTATTGACTCTGTTCAATAAACACTATTAACATCGCTGACTGTAGCCAGTCGAATGAAGGAGGCGCAGTGTCCAAAACGTCCACCACACAGCTCCTCTCAGTTGGACCGGTGAATGGATGTATATTGGATGTCTGAGGGCTTTTCACTCCTCTTCGTGTTATCTCATGCTGCAGTTAAGGACGACGCACAAAGCAGAGCTGCACAGTCCGAGGGTGCAAAGCGGAGTTATTCTCGCGTTGCTTAAATGATATGATAGCATCCTCCAGAGAACTTATCCTGGGTGAACAGATGTTTTAATCTGCTGTGTATGCATGTGCCCTTATTGCCACTGGTAGGAGCTGTGGAGTGATAACAGCACTCTGATTTCATTTTTTTTCCTATTGCAACGCACTATATCTAAATGAAGATGGGTAAGGTGACATTCATTTATTCTAAGTTATTTTTTTAAAGCCTTATGTATAAAACTTGTGTCCTGCTGAAGTGTCCTTATTTGAATCCTGCTGCAGTGACATATGCGTGGCGGCTCTGTCTTTGCACAGAGTGTCACAGTGGGATTAAAAATCACAGCTTCATTACTCTGCAGGGTTATTGTCTTCTTGCTATGTGGGCAAAAATCCATACAGAGTTAAATATAAACGTGCTATTTGATACACGCCGGTGCATGCATTGTGCATCCCCGAGACTCCAATAAGCTGATCTTAAAAAAAAAACAAAAAAAACTATGCGGGTCTTGCAAAGAAAGGATCCGTGCTTCTTTAAAGTTTATGTAGCAACACAGGGATTGTAGCGATAATGCTATTGGGGCGGTAGATCAGTTACTTCTGACGCTCCAAAGCCTCGGGGAGTTGGCTCAAGATTGCTTGTCTTTGATAAGGTCCTCACACTGTAAGCTGCAACTTCGTGATCTGTGAAAAGATCGCCATTAAAAAACCTCGCAGGTCAGGAAATAAACGGAGCAAGCTTTAAAATACGTTTCACCCGTTGTACCAGTAACGTATCGGGGAATCTCCGCCACTTCTTTTCCTTTTTTTGTTCGGAGGCTGCAATTGTTTTTTATGCAGCTGTCGGGACCCGGCAGTCGGTTCCTCACTTTGAAGTGCGCTGCTCCAGCCTCTCGGTTCAGTTGGTGTTGGAGTCGCCTACAGGAGAGACCTACCGTGCGGCATGGCAGCCTGAAACCATAGGGAGGAGAAAAGGAGGAGGGAGAGAGAAAAGCGATATTTTTTCCTCTCGAGTGCATTTTTCTCTCCGTAAACCGACTCAAACCCGAACGGACTGTATGTGGACGCGCTGTGGAGAACACTACTGTGGATTATACGCGCTTTTTGTGGATAAAAAACCTGGAGTTTAATTTGAGGAGAGAACTCGTGGATCGATGGTAAGTTAGAAGAGAGTGTGCGCCTCCTCAAACTGGCCCCCATTGGAGTTCTCTTTGATGTGCTGTTGACTCGCCTTTGAAGTAATGTTCTGGGGGAAACGAGCCGCTTTTCTCACGTTTAAAGACCCAAAAACACGCCGAATCGTCCGTGTGCCGCTCGCTTCATTTTCTTTTCGGTGGTGTTTCATTTCGTACTTAATATCTTTAAAGTACAAATTCCAAGAAGTGCTCGTTTCTTCTTCTGTGGAATTCCTTCCCCCCACGAGATCTGAGACTTTGGTTGTACTTGGGACTTGGACGTTTACACAGGGCTTGTTTGTTCGCCTTAAACGTAGCATTAAAGTAAATTTAACAGACTACGTGACAGTATTAAGTTGCGTGGGGCTGTAGTGTACACTCGTGAAGTACTATATCTTTTCGACTGGAGCTGCTTTTTTTTTTTTTTTTTTCGTGAACATGTTTCACACCAATGTTCCCGTGCGTCATTGATCCAAAGTGACATGTGCACGGCTGCACATCAGCCGCTGATACATTGCAACATTGATGCTTTTGGGACGCGTCATATGAAACAAACTGCGTGGAATGTAACGAGGTTTAACCACATCTGAGCAGGTTAAAGCTCGTGAGTAGCACACCAGCTGCAGCCAGTTAACTCCATTAACTATTTTGGTCACGTTTTTCCATCTCTTGGAGTTTGTCCCACATCGGTGTCCTACAGGTACTGGAGTGGGAAGGAAAGAGGAGGGGGGGCGCTCAATTTGGCGTGATTTAACCGCTTGCGATGAGATGTGGGGTAGGACGCAGAAATGACTGGCCAGAAATCAGAAAGTGGCCGGGATGGTAGGCAGACATGTGCTCGTATTGTACAGCAGGCGGCCAGACTCTGTAACCCTGAAACCAGGCTTGATGGATCCAGAAGCGTTAAGCCGTGTCCGTGCGTAAAGGATAAATGACTTATTAATGATGTTCAGCCCTTAGCCTCGCGTTGCCATACGGTGTAATTACTACTACTCGTGCTACTATCAGAAAGGATGATGGTGTTGGTTTAGTTGAAGCATCGTTCAGGTGGATTTGTGTTAAATTCTTGTTAATCTGCGTCCTCACCAATAACAGCGCCTCGGTGGAAATCACATTCCAGGGTGAGATATGAAGAACTGCTGTTTATGTAATGCTGCTGCAGCGTTTTCTCCAATTTTTTTTTCTCTTTCTCTGAACTAGTCTGTTTCTGTAAAAGTCAGCGAGGGTCTGAAAAGACTCTTACTGCGTCTCTGCCCCTTTGAAGTTGGGGCGGATCTGGTTTTGATTAGATCAATACTTTGTGTTTCAGAGAGAAGACGGGCAGCCAGAGAGAAGCTCCCCCGCTGACATAAGAGAGTGAGGAGATTACAGTAGAAGCTCAGAGGAGGCGAACAACACACAGGCTCTCTCCTGCTGCCTTCAGAGCCATGAGCCGGGCGCTTATGGACCATATCGCCAGTAGTTTCCGCGAAGATGCTCCTCGACCCCCGGTGCCTGGGGAGGAGGGCGAGGCGCCCTGCTACCCCGGCAAACTCGCAATGATGAAACCCCTGGAATCCCCCAAAGCCGTCCTGCTCGGCTCGCCGGGCTCCTCGGCGAGGAGGAACGAGGATGGTCTTGGGGAGCCAGAGGGGAGTGCCTCCCCGGATTCACCGCTTTCCCGGTGGACAAAGTCTTTGCACTCGCTCCTCGGGGACCAGGACGGTGCTCTTCTTTTTAGGACATTCCTGGAGCGCGAGAAATGTGTCGATGCTTTAGACTTTTGGTTCGCCTGCAATGGCTTCAGGCAAATGGACCTCAAGGATACCAAAACGCAGAGAGTCGCCAAAGCAATTTACAAGCGCTACATCGAGAACAACAGCATTGTCGCCAAACAGCTGAAGCCCGCGACTAAAACCTTCATACGGGATAATATCAAGAAGCAGCACATAGACTCCGCGATGTTCGACCAGGCGCAGACCGAGATCCAAACCAACATGGAGGAGAACGCGTACCAGATGTTTCTGACCTCTGACATTTACCTCGAGTACGTGCGGACTGGGGGAGAAAACCCGAGTCACGTCAACTCGAACGGGTTGGGCGACCTGAAAGTTGTATGTGGATACCTGCCCACGCTCAATGAAGAGGAGGAGTGGAGTTGTGATTTCAAAGCCAAAGCACTGGTTGGACTGTCGGCTAAGGCGCAGCGGGCCCCCGTGTCCTTGAGGGCGGTGGAGGTGATGGAGAGGGGATTCAGGTATGGCTCCAACACATTTTTACTCTACACTCACAATGTGACCTGAAAGAAATTCATGCAGCGCGTTGAAGCTGACTGAAAACACTTCTCTCATGTGCAGAAGTGCAACACATGTTTTTCTCAGCACCACTCCAGAGTTTGCAGAAAACTCTGTCTCCCTGTCTCGCTCTCTGTGGCCCCTCTCTCCCCTCTCACCATCTCCAGCAGCAGCCCTCTGCTGGCGCTCGCCTGGATTTCCGGGGCTTTGAAATAGTTCCGCAGAATGAGGGATCGTCTTCCACAGGAAAAGTTCACAGAGCACGGCTGGCTCTGGCCCCAGCCAGCAAATAATAGATGATGACATTGCTATGCTATGCCTCCTCCTGTACCACACTGTCCTCAAGCCTTTGGCAGAGATATAAATCTATAGCAGATCTATACATGGGACTTTGAAGTCAGTGTTCTGTCATTTAGATGCATGTTATGGCCCCTTCCCTACAACAGAACAATTGAAATTTAGATTATGACTCCATCCCAAACACATGTCAGTTATTGATTTGGGATTCTTTTTGCGAACTTCTGAAAGTTACCTGCTCTGGACAGAGGTTTCACAGTTTGTGTATTGGCAGGAGCTGTGAGAGCTTTTCCTTTTAACTGGTAGAAAAGCCGTCTTTTCACATGGACTGGTCCCTCTCTGTTCCCTCCTATTGTCACCCTACAGGTTCAAAACATGTGGAACCAATTTTTTTCCTTTTCCTCGTCCTCTCTCCTCATCTGACTCTCTCACAAACTAAAGATAACAAACCCTGAACGGCAGCAGCTACAGTACCGAATCATCACCAACCTCCCCACCCAAACCAAACTCACTCTCCTCTTCAATATTTTCCTTTTTCCTCCTCCTCTTCTTCGGCTTTCTCCCCCTCCACCACCACCACCTTCTCCACTTTTATCTTTTCTTTTCCCTTTTGAAAACTCAGGGATGGGGACTCGGAGGCTTTTGGAGTGAAAGTGAGGGGAAAGAGAGCAGAAAGGAAGGACAGAGGGAGAGAGGGTCGGGGGGGAGATTGAGGGAGGGAGTGCAACTCATGAAAGAAAGGGAGGGAGGAGAAAGGATAAATGAGGGGGTGAAAGAGAGGCAGGGAGGGAAGAATGCAAGGCCAGCTGTGTTAAATACCTGACTCTTTGCAAGCCCCTCTGAAGGTCAGCCTGGAGCTGGGGGCCTACAGCTTTAGTCATGCTGGGTCTCTCTCTCCTCATGAAGTCCCCCCCTATTCCCCCTCTCCCCTTTCTTTCCTTCCCTGACACACTCTCATGCTTCCGCTCCATACTTTTTTTCCTCCTCCTCCTCCTCCTCCTCCTGTACCATGGCAAGAATGCATACACAGCAGGAGATGTATGCCGAGGAAAGAGTGAGTGTGAATGAGAGACATGGAAAGATAAATTGTGGGAAATTCAAGAAGGCATAAAGAGAGAACTAGTTTTCCCAGTGCAGATTAACTTGTATTTGAGGACGGACCCCAGACTCTAGCCTGTCGCATACACTCACTCAACTTTTTTTTAAGGTAGTAGATAAGGTTATTTTCACATGTGTACGCTCATTCATTAAATCATCCCTCCTCTTGAACATCAGACATAGAGGTACAACCTGTCCTAATCTTAGATCCTGAACATGAGAGAAATCCACTCACTTCACTCCTCAGGAAGTTAAAAAAAAAAATACAGTCACCCACCTGTCGGATACCGTTTCATAGTATTAATATTAATCCCTCCTGTTGTTGTAACCTCCCCAGATCATACAAGAGAGGAGACTCACTCAACGCCTGCCATGTGGGCTCCTTCGCCCCCGTCAGCAGCACCAATGACAGCGAGGTTTCCAGTGACGCCTTGACCGACGATGCCATGTCTGTGACGGACAGCAGTGTGTAAGTGAATATTATCCAAACACAGGGGAGTGTGTATGTGTGCGAGGGGTGAAGTGAGGTGCCGTGGAAACCCCAAAAAGATCAAGTGGCACCTTTCTTCAACTTCCTGTTGTAGTCGAAGTGGAAGAAATGTGCAGCGGTGCGAGTACTGATGGATTTTGGCCCCTTGGGAAGGAGCCATGGATGCAATAGGGCAGCCCGGGATAAGGATTTCAATATGAACTAATCTGATTATTACTTTACTGATGACCTGATCAATAATTTAATGAAGTATTGAATAGACTTTCCTTGGACCAACAATCCAAAGATATTCAGTTCAGAGTGAAACAGAAATATTCAGTTTAATCAGCTGAATGGAGCGGTCAGTTATCACAGTCGTTGTCAGTCAGTTGCCTGCGGAGTGACCGATCAAAGAAGTGACTAATCTCTCGTGTTATGCCACTGTCCACATGCGGTTTGTGCTTATCTGTGTACGTGCCTCAGGCCTCGTTCCTCTAAAGGATTATTTTGCGTAATCACGTGTCTCTCAAGTGACAAGGTGCTATGAAGTCATTGCGTGGTGCACAGCTCAAGGCCAGGAGCGCTCAGGTCAGCTGGTTTTTGGACAGAAAGCAGAAAACTCTTTACCTCATCAGGAGGCGTCAAGGCCGGCGCTGATGATGTCAGTGCAACGGCGAGGTTAACCATGAACGAGCTGAAGATACTTACAGACTGACACACTGATGTGCACGTAAATATGGCAGCTATAAAGCCTCTTTTACAATAGGGAGTCCTCTGTTCTGGCATATCTCTAGACAGCCCCGCTTCAAAGATACCGAGGCCTATATAGTCCTGTTCTGCTGTACTTTGCCCAGTGCAGCGACAAAGCCTGAGCCACAGGGACACAACCTCCCCACCTCATTTCCTGCCCGCTCTGGCCTTGATCAGAATATCTGCCTCTCTTTAGGTCAGTTAAAAGGGCCCATAAACATTTGAATCTCATTTACAGATAAAGGGGGAAAAAAATAGAAAAGGGATAAAGCAACAGAGGAGGAGGCGGTTGGGTGGGAAGAGAAAGCGAGTGGTGGAGGGGGGATTTTTGCTTATATCTTATTTATGGATTTGCTTGGACGCTGGGGAATGCAGCTGCGCAGACTTCAAACATTACCTTATCTTACAAACCAGCCTTTTGATGTGCGGAGATCAGAGGCTGGCTGCGGCAGCGCTTGC
>OOFC01015334.1:228-10796 GCA_900323345.1 Pseudochromis fuscus
CTAATATCTCCTTAATGATGAAGTGATTTTCAGATGGACCACCTGTCAATCAGACTAGCCCCGCCCCTAACTCCTCCCACCAGATCTCTGAGAAGAAGAGTTGACTTTATTAATGACATCAGAATGACTTGTGGAGAAAATGTACTGACTGAATATTTTCAGGATTGTAAGTTGAAGTCAATAAGATTTTTTAGGAGCCAGCCTCTAGTGGCCATTGGGAGTATTGCACTTAATATAATTTCTGTTTTCATTCCCTTCAGAAGTAGATCCTCTTTCATGGAGGCTGCATGTTGTGCCACAGTGTTTCTAAATGTTTCCCACAATGAAAACTTTTTGATTTTGAGACAAATTTATTGTTATACATTAAACTAAATTCCTCAATTGTTAAAATAACACATTTTTTATTGTAGTTTGTTTTAAATTTAAAAGATAAATTCTGTACTTTTTGTACATCGACAACCAAACATTTGATGTTTCCTGGCTCCTGGTCCAACACCAACAAGCAGTTCAGAGAAGAGTGGTGGCATGTTGCACTGTTCAGTAATATTTTATGAACTGAACAATTAATCAATAATCAACTTTTATTTTTTAGTGAGAAGTCAATGTGGAGAAGCATTTTATTTTTGTACGTGTTTGTTTTACAGTGTAATTTACCCTGGAAACACCCTGTAGTTCTACATGATCTGGTTCTACGTCCCTCCCTCCTCCCTCCAGATCCTGGACTCCCAGATCCTTCTGGATCTCATCCTCAGATTCACGGTTAGTTCTGTGTTGTTATTCAAATGGTTCAGATGCTTTTCTACACTCGACAACACAACAACTCAACTGAGAAGAAGTTGCTCTCTGCTGACTGAACAAGCTGAAGGTTACTGCTCTATAAAAGGTAAGATATAAACTTTATTCTGATTATCATTCATAAGGAAAGTCTTTATTTAGAGAATATGATTTGCTCAGTACTTGGTAGTTTAGCTCTCAGGTCAAATGAAAACAATTCATCAATTCAATTCATCCTTTTGCGCTCGATTAACTTCTCATTTTGGTCATTTTATGTGTCTTCGCGGTTATTTTGCATCTCATTTTGGTCATTTAGTTTAATCCGTGGTTGTTTTCTATTTGGTTGTGGTTTAGTTACTCGTTTTGATCAGTTCGTGTCTTGTTCTTGTTGTTCGCTTTATATTTTTGTGCTTTTCTGACTTATTTTTGTTCATTTGACTTCTCTTTGTGGTAATTTTGTGTTTTGTTTTGCATATTTTGGTACGTGAGTGTCTGTGGTCGCGGTCTTTATGGTCTGGTTGGCTTGGTTTACTTCCTTTTGGTCATTTTATGCATTGCTGTAGTTTTTTCGTGTCCCATTTTGTTTGTTGTGTGGATTGTTTTGGTCACATTATGTCTCTTCATAGTTTTTGTCTCTCATGTTGGACATTTTAGACAATGTAATTCACTGATATCATACTTCCATGTGTCCTTTAAGTTGTCTGTGGAACCTGTCCACTAGAGGGCAGCTCAGAGTCGGACGTTTCTGACAACAACAAAGAATGAAAGAGGAGGAGGTCGTAGTAAATTAGCCTCTCGTCTTTTGTGTCTCATTTTAGTTGCTTTATATCTGATTTTAGTCATTTCACATTTCTTGGTGGTTGAAAAAGCCTCATTTGACACCTGGATTTGAATGTCCCATAAACCTGTTCACACTAAATTTTCTTACTAATAGAAAGTTTGAAAAATCATCTCCACCATCTGTCATTCTTAAAGTGTGTGTCATGTGGGTGTTTTTAGAGATGCCATCCACCCTCCACGCTTTCGGTGTGGGTGTGGTCTTATTCTCACTGGCTCCGCCCACCACATCCTTCTCCCGTGGTGCCAGCCATGCCTCCTGTTACGAAATGATTCCCCGTCACATCCACGCTCAACCCCAGAATCCTCAGCACAGCTACGTCACTGTGCGCACATCTGCCTCTTCCTACCTGCCCAGACAGTTCATCACAGGTACTAATTATCACTTTACTCATGGATTGGTTGTCAGGCCAATTAAGGACAAGATTCAGGATTTCCTGATTGTCAATTTCCCTATATGTTCAGGACATAAAGAAAAATCTAAAAAAATATTTCGACAAGCTGACCAACTGTAATTTACTGTTTAAACTTCTTTCTCGTGTTGTGTTTGTTTAATGTATCTTGTTGCCTCCTCAGTAACTGTCCGAAGCTCTCGAGACTTCATGGGCTTCCAGCTGCAGGCTCGCAGTGTGGTGGGTACCTGGGGTAGGGCTGGAGGAGGTGGTGAAGTGTTGATTGGGGGCAAAACTGAAGCTGGAGCTGGGTTCAGATCCACGGGAGTGGGCCACTGGAGTCTCATTCCACCTGGTACCCATACACTCCGCTGCCTCTCGGACGGCGACACCGTCACACACTCCGACAAGCAGCTGAAGAGAAACCTGTCATTTGTGTGGAGGGCTCCTGATGCACCAATGGGAGACATACGGTTCTGGTAAGACTACCAATATTCACTGCTCTAATCTGAATATTTGAGTCACAGAAATGCATATTTTTCATTAAACAAATCTGTATCCTCTGTGTTACAGCATCACAGTTGTGCAGTCGTACTTTGTGTATTGGGCAGGTATTGAGTCTGCCGTGGTGTATGATGGAAGTCGTGTTCCTTGGAGTGGAAATAACACAACAGGAGTGGATGGAGCGAGTACAACTTTTGTGCTACAGGAAGATAAAGTTACTGCATTGCCAGGTATGCAAACCTGCACAATACCTGTAAAATAATGTGACTCCAGGGCAAACAAACACAAGGCATCACATAATGCAACACTTTTTTTCTACATCCACATGTCATCCTAACATCTTCTCTTCTCTCGCAGCTTTCAGAACACTTAGAGCAACAAAAACCCAAAGAAATACCACAGCCAGCCCTACCACCATGGAACCCCCAACAAGAACGAGAAGTGTAACTCTGATTAACAAATCTACAAAGACACCAACAGAAGTCACTCATCCAGCTCTGGAGATGAACATCTCTGGATCTTTGGTTTCTTACCACTTGACAAAGCAGTCGTTAATTGATGGAAACACTTTCAGATCTTATCAAAATGTCACAGACATACGTTTGGGATCAGTTTCAAGTGCGACTGAAAAGTCAGACACTGACCCAAGAAGTCCTTCCAGTCATACTAGGGGCCACAAGACTTCTCTTCCTTTCACAGCATCTTTCTCCTTAGCTGAGGCTGAAGGAATGGATGGTACCACCACTCTTTTGCCAAACGTCACAGTGAAAATCTCAGCACAAGATAGGAAAGATCCAAAGATAAACTCAAAGGATCCAAAGCTGCCCATTGGTCCTGATACCACCACAGCTTTACCCTCAAACAGTCACAGCTTGTACAGTACAAGATTCCTGGATCCAAAAGGAACAACCCAGGAATTAAAAGGTTCAGCAAAGTTTGAGACCCAGAGTAGTTCAGCACAACCCTACGGGACAAGTCGCATTGAGTTCCAACTAAGTCAAACTGAAGCAGAAAGAGGTAGCCAGTCTCAAAATCCTCACTCCCAAACTTCTTTACCTGCGTCTCCTCTACATTTTCAGACTTCTACATCCAAACCTGGTCTCCAGTTCCAAACCAGTACAAGTAGGACCTTTGTATTCACCCAGGCATCTTCATCAAAGCCTCTTTCCCAGTCCCAAACTTCTTCACCAAACTCTATTCTGACATCCAATGCCCCCACCATTCAGTCCTTACTGCAGTCTCACACAACTTCATCCCTTATCAATGCCTACCCTCTATCTCACGATCGTCCACACCAGCCTGAAAATAATCTTGGATCAACACTTCAGCCTCAGTCTCCAAGAACCTTTTTCCAGGTCCAGGCAGAACCCATCCCAACTCAAATCCAACCTGAGACAACATCTGAATCTCCCATTTCCCAAATTCTGTGGAAGCTAAATCAATCCTCAGAAACTCCTCAACATTTCAACCCTCAACTCTTCACATCAACGATTGCCCCATTCTTCACACTGGAAGATCTTACATCTGAGGCAAAGATCAAAACCACAAGTCAAGTCTTTTCTTTTGTTCCCTCAGCCACACCTTCATCCTCATCCTCTGATACTTTGCCCACCTCTGCTCTTCATAATACCACCACTCCCCATCCCTCTGGAGGTTCAATCCTGGTATCCTTGCTTCCATCGGTCAATTCAACATTGTTCATTCATTCCTCATCCTCCTCCTCCTCAAAGATCCAACCCAAAACTGCTCCATCTCGTTCTGTTATTCCTCCTCATTTACCCTCTATCCAGCCTTCCTCTACATCCCATCTGCCATTTTCCTTTACATCTTCTACCATTCCTTCCTTCAACCATCCACTATTAGCTTCACTGTCTTCTTCCACCATCTCACCAGCTCTCTCCTCCTCTGCCTCATCAGCTTCTTCCATTTCTTCTGCTTCTCAATCCCCTTCAACATCTTCTATTGTACCAGGTCCCTCAACTTATTTCACCTTGTCCATCACCCCTTCTTTCTGGGCAACCACTCCTCTCCCAGGACCCTCCCCAGCTCCCCGTCGCTCTTTATACAACCCCCCCACGCCCTCTTTGTCCCCGGTGTCCTCCCAGAGACACACTGTAGTTCAGAGGTTGCTAATTCGGAATCACATTTCATTACCAGATCCTGAGACAAATCTCCACCGACCAACACTAAGAACAGCTGTTCACCCAAACCCTCAACCCCATCCGAATTTCAAGCCAAATCTTGACGAGTTGAAGCCGAACCTTCCGAACACTGATACCAAACACCCCTCTAATCCCTCTAGAACTCCGGGCAAGGAAGGGAAGTATCCAGACATTATCCCCAGACATAGTACCTGGGAGCTGGGTATGCTGCTGGGCTGCTCAGCTGGCCTGGGCATGTTGCTGGTGGTCGCAGTGAGGTACATGTACCGCCAGACCTGTGGCAAACGGACAGAGGTGACGTTGAATGACCGCGAGAGAGAGTATGGGAGAGGAGAAAGAGGTCTTATCCACGTCCAGGAGTGTGGAGATTTGGTCAGAGTCCGAAAAATCAGAGAGAACAGTTTTGTTCTTCTGGCAGAATACGACATACTGGCGACACCAGCAGACTGAAATAAAAGACGACAACAAAGATACTTAGAGATACAACAATACTTCATGAAATTAGATGAATAAACTTGCAGGTTAAATTTAACAATGAGTTTTAAGAATGAAATAAAGCCCTACGATGCTGCACACACTTTAAAGTAGAACTAAGCAATACCGTCATTGGGTACTTTGAAAAATGGTGGCATTAGACACCAGATTCAACAAAAATGAAAATAATGTAATCATAACATTGCTATTTTGCTATTTGGTTGATAAATCACATTTTAAAATCCTAGATTATTGTTAATATTGCGACTAAGTGCCTGAGTGACATTAATGTCTAATGAAAACATTGCTTGTCAGTCCGCCTGGAGTTCCAGTCCAGACCAAGATTCCTTGTTAACTTCAGGTCAGATCACCTTGTAATTTGTTTCGGACATGCAAGGTCTTCAGAGCATCTTTCATTTATTGTTTAGCAAACAAATATTTGGTGCCTGACAAAGTATCTCAACACCGACTTCAAAGACTGTTGCTAAATTTGCAGTTGATGTCCATGATCCTCAGAGGCCAACTGAACCTGAGGTTCTCTGAAGATGAATCCTTTCAGCACCGGTCTGTTGTTGGTATATCCACTGTTGGATGTATACTGTTTTGCTTCTGGAGAGCATCAGCATGACAACATTTTCTTTATTTTCCTCTGAAGCTAACCTGTGCTACAGGAAATATTCTTGGCTAAATATTGTTTCCTCCAACTTGTTTAGATGACTAAAATCTGCCTTCAGATAGAACCTAGGAAATGTATCCACATGACAAGACTGACATACACCACTTTTGATACAATGCTTTTTTTGTTTGATTCTTGATTCTGAATGATAAAGGTGTAAATGCACAATAGGATATGAAGATAATGACACAAAAGGCTGCTCTTTAACCGAATATTTAGATAATGTATTGTATGAATTCTGACAGGTGTAACAAATTATAGATAAACACATTGGTGAGTTTGTACAAAGAGGTGAAACTGCACTAATACTTACTAAAATGGTCACTTTAAAATCGTGTGAATGTACCTAATAATAAAGTATATTTTCAATATTATACTCTGTGTATGTCTTTAGTGCAGTTTTATAAATGGCAGTGCTGGTTTTTAAATTACTTGGGTTTAGTTGTGTGTGAAAAGCAGCACAAGGCCTCTATACTTTGCTGGCAGGACTTTCACAGGCTTATTTTATCATTGCTTCATCCAAATGATGTGACAGAAGAGCCATCTGTCCCGAAAAGTTGGATGAGTGAAATGAATGAGCTGCCAATACGGTCCATTTGGTCCGACAACAATTAAGATGATTTTTTTCCAAAGTGTATTTGGCCCCGAGTATGAAGCAGATCATCATTTAAAAGATTTCCAGAACATATACTTCAAACAGTTTTTGGTGTTTATATTCTTAATAATCTTTAATAAACAAACAGAAGAGCAAACATATCCCGCTCAGTGTCTTCAAAACAAATCACACTGTAACCAGAGAGACTGACTGTAAACTCCAATGTGATTGGTTGAGGCTTTGATATTCTCCACAGTAACAGTGATGTACTTCATCCTTAATTCGGTAACATTCTCAGTCAAAGCGAACAATCTGACAAGGTTTGTTCCCATGATGTTGACCAGTAGCCTAGCAGGTTACCACCAATACAATGGCAGGGTTGTGCTGTCATTCATCCAGGGCGAGGTTTGATAAAGTTTGCTTTACCGTCCAGCGCAAACTTTCTTAAAGCCATTTGGTAGCTACTATACGGTTAAGTTTGAGAAAGATCATCCAGCAAATAAATGACAGTTGTAGTATGGATGAGGGTAACGCACCTGAAACACTTTATAAACTTCCTTTGATGAACAAGTTTGTATGTTTTTGCTACTTTAGACGTTCTAATTTTAGCTCTTATTTCTCGCTCTTTATATGGCAATAAAGGAAGAACTATGTCTTATATGGATATTTAAGAATTAGATTTTTCCCTCAGGAGGTGGTAGAGACCAGAAACAGAGCTAAAAGAGAATAAATGTTGATTTGTTGGGTCGACGAACAGAACTCCAAAAATAATGTTTCTGGAAGTTACTAATAAATGACTTTAAAACACCTTTTCCCACTGGACGTAACTTCAACAAAAAGATCTTCGTGGTAGAGATTCAGGGATACAAATGTCTTTTGTAAAGCTGCATGGAGCGTGCAGTTTGTAAAGTTAGGATATATGTTGTTTACCCAAATCCTCAGAATAGAGGTGGGGAGTGCAAAGTTAGCATGACCTGTGGAGCTTTGACAACACCAGCTGGAAGATACAACGTATGATGTTAGGTTTACTAAAGATCAGGATTATAGATTTTTTAAATTGATACTGTAATGCTGGACTGCAGTGTGGTGCAAACACCAGTCTCCTGTTTTAAAGCTTGAAATGCTCCACACCCTCACAGTCTACGACAGAACGGTCCAATGTGAACACATTTCTCCGAGATTCAGAGTTTGAAACACTGTACGAAGTGGCCACGTAGTGCAGAGTTTGAGGATCTTAGAAATATGTCATTGAACAACACTGGCAGCGCTATGACTCCCAGTGGTTGGTTGAGGTGCTGCTAGTCATTAGAGAGGGATTTCAAAAGCTAGTGGCGGTAATATTTTAACATGCTAATGCTACAGCAGGAACACAGGTGGGTGTTCACAGAGCTAAAAACCTCTAATGTTCCTCAAATTGTCCTGCAGCCTATTGGTTTGTGGGGTTTTTAAGTCTACAGTTTGGAGTCAGAAGTGACCATATTTGGACAAGGGGGAGGAGCTACAGAGGAGAGAAGGGGGTGGAGAGTCCTGTGATGACATCCACCTGTAACTCATGCGTCACTTTAAGCCTCAATACAATTTACCGAAGCCATTTTCTTGCACCAGGCTGTAAACATTTTTATTTCTACTGTGAATCTGTAACATGGAGGTCCGGGTGGACTGGCTCACACTTGGAGCCTCAAGTGGCCATTGGAAGAACTGCAGTCTTTGTGTTTTTAAGCCTTGTAGGTCGTTGCCTGGTGTCTACTGAGGTTAGATGGGTTGTGCTTTTACAGCACAAGAAAAGCCCTCAAAGATTTATATAAGAGTCCAAGGATGTAAGGCTAAGGCTGAAACAGGAGAATAATTTACAGAAATACTGCCGAAGTGCCCCTGAGCAAAGTCTCTTTTTATTTGTTTCAGTCTGGTCCAAAGACTCAAAAAAAAAATACTGTGGTCCTCGTAGAGATGAACTCAGAGTTATAATCTACTGTGTAGGATGGGTTACAAGGATACCTGACACCCATCTCAGCAGGGTAATCTGTTTCCAAACCTCAAACTAGTGCTCACATCACCAATATTTATTCATTCATTCACCAAAATCCTCCATAAGACCTTTAAACTGGAATTTGTGTCTTGGTATCAGGTACCAGCAAACTTCATCACTATCTTACACTTAGAATAGAGTGTCGTCTACATACAGCTGTAGACAGAGATGTTGTTTTTTTCAAATATTTTGTGCAATTAAACAAATTTCAGCCTTTTGACTGTGCATTTTTACCACTTGGTAGTAGCCCCAATTATTAAGGGTGCAGTTTGTTTGATTGCAAGTCAAATGTCTAATGATGTGGACAGGAATTTGAGACCGTATTGATAATAGTAACCGTATTGTCTTGAATAAAAACCAGTAATCAATCAAAACCTGGGTCTCTAATAAAATCTGGGATCTAGATCGATATGAACAAATAAAATCCGGACCAAAAACAAGGGTAAATAAATAGAGCATGCAAATATTTCACAATAAAAGCCCGGTTAAGAAAAAAAGTGTTGAATTCATATTAACCGCATAATGTAATAACTTTAATGTTTTGATCCCAGTTGAAGCAGCAAAATGAGGCCTTATTCTGAAATCTGGGGAAATCTGAAATAAAGTCACCTCTCAAATACAAGCCGGTCTCAAATAGAGGCTGGTTACCTTCGGCAGTGTAGGTAAAACAAAGGCCACGGACACTATTGGAAGATTTACGGTGCTTAAGATAATAAATACACCATTTTCTGGTTGAATTAGACTCTCTACCTCAATGTTCATGTCTTACTTTAAATTCCTTGGAAGCCTCATTCGTTACCTCGCCACCATCTCACAGTCTCTTGTCAACAAACATGGCCGTTTTCTTAAGAAGCGTCAAAAATCCAAACATTTGATCAAACTCTATATTAAACCTCAGATAATCCAGCATATTTCAGGCGTGAAGGTAACAAACGTCTCCACTTTGTGGCAGTGACAGTGAACTGGAAGTAGAAAAACCTAGAAAGAAAAATTAAGAGGAATGGTCCCAGTAACTCCACCCGTCCAATTCCTGCTAGTAGGCGCTGTTTTTCAAACCAAACGTTCCCCTTTGTATAAAAAACAAAAAAAAACAACCGTCCTCTCTGCAGGAAGTTTTCAGGGTGATCCATATAAAAATAAAATGTCTTTCTTTTCAATAAAAAATATTTCATATGATGGAAATAGAAGTTTTTCGAGGCGAGCAGCGGACCTCGCTCCCTCCGCTGCGCTGAGGTCTTCGTTGCTTGGTTGTAATAAGGCACGTGCGACTACCGTATCCCTCCGCCTGCCGTAGTCTTGTAACTTTGTATCACAGCACCGTCAGGACGCTGACTTCCTGCCGTCAGACGGGCTGAAGAGCCGACAGCTTCACGGCCTGAACACAACAAGAAGCAGCAGGAGTCAGGAGGGGAATACAAAGGTTGAAGGAAACCAAACCACCAATAACACCATCACCCACAGATCAAAGGAAACATCCCGCCACCAATAACACAACTTTACTGGTGCTGAATCAGTGAAGACGCTGAGGCCATGTGAGTCCAGCAGGGGGAGCTGTTGCTCTCAGAGCTGGTGATTAAACACTGGAAGGGAGTTCAGTGTTAGATTCATTTGAAATGATCAATAAACTAATTATCTTCTCCAGACTGGGAGCTGTAATTATATCAATAATAAAAAATATTAATCAACTGAATAAATAAAGCAAAATAAATAAACTGCAAATTGTTTTAATAGTAATAATGAGTTAGTTGATAGTAGATTTCTATTAACGTCACATAAACTATAATAAAATGAAATAAAAAGGGGAATATATGATGTCCCATCTCAACCCGTGAAAAAACTAAAAGCAGAAAATTTAAATCATATTTTAATTTAATTCACATTTTCCTGACAAAATTATGAGACTGAAAAATTAGAAAGTAAAATTACAAAGTTATCACATGTAGATAAAATGATTCATATTATTTTGAAAATAAATATTCAAATTTGTGATAAATACATAAATAAATCAAGATTATTTTTTGGCAAATCTTTAAGATAAATTATGAGATATAAAAGAAAAAGAAATTAGTATTTTGCATTAAACACTTTAATTTAAGCAAACCCCCCCCCCCAAGATTTTAAGTGATTT
>OOFC01015337.1:0-19380 GCA_900323345.1 Pseudochromis fuscus
TAATTAACATGTTTTTTTTTTTTTTTGCTGTACATGACCTGTTGCTAAAAGTGAGTTTACTTCAGTTGCATACAAAAGTCTGTGGTACAACCAAAATAAATCACCTACCAGAGGGCCTTTTATGTTGGATGTAACTAAATAAGAGTTTGGCTCCAAAAAACATTTTGATAATAAACGCTCTGTCACGGTTATCATTCAGTATTTTTAACTTAAAGGTGTTTTTATCAATTCTGTGATGCAAAGACTGTAATGATCTTATTTTGTTTTATATTTTCCTCTTAATTTATGTTGTACTAATCATTTTTACACTTTTTGGACATCTCATTTTGGAGCCAAACACTTCAATATCGATGCCAATAAGCTTTTCTTAATCATAGCCTGACTTGTTTCTTAGCTTTGTATCACCTCTGTGCTTCTGTTCAGAAATGGTTTCCCATCAGGTTTTTTCCTTCAACCCTGCAAGGAGTCGCCTCGGGAGCCTTCTTCATCTCAGAGTAGCTTTATGGATTTAGCTGCTTATGTGACTTGGCAGTGCTTTGTTTGGTCTACACGTATCACTAGTTTCTGCCTGCCTGCCTGTGAGAAAACACACGAATGTACCACGGACGGAAACCCAAACTTCCTTCGAGAGGCTGAGTGAGTGTTAGCGGATGGAAAGGTCCTGTTAGGAACACAGGTGGTCCTGTCCTTGTTTGAAAAGGTTTAGAGTTTATAGATAGCAATATTTAAGTGTTATTATACTGTTTGTGTATTTCCTGTCACTGTTAAAGCCCCGGTCTTATGTGGGGTTCTACATGCAGGACTGTGAAAGACAACTTGTGGACCTTTGGGGAAAAATAAATAAACACAATCTCATGTTGCACCAAAGCAGTTGTCTGTTGTCATTTTTACTGCGAGCAGAAACCTAATGAAGGACGATGAGTTCACTTTTGGGAACTCAGTATTCATGATTGAAATATTGTAGGTTTTCCCTGAAGCATATTAACTTGTGTGAAACATTCCAGAACAAAAGAGATAAAAGCTTTCATAGGGGACATTTTTACTCGTGAAACGCAGGTGTAACTAATTACATTATAATGTAATAGCTGCTGTGAATGGAGCTGTTTTCAGTGTAATTAGTTCCACCTCTGCTTTCACATAACCTAACAACTCAAAATATCTGATAGGGCAAAGACAGGTCCATTAATTTAGTGGAATGAGTGTGTTGGGTTGGAAATGATAATAGTTATTGGACATAAAAGTCTGCCCATTTGTCTACAAGCAACTGCAGGGAACAAAACAGTTTTTTTTTGTTGGAGTGGAAGTGAAGATGTGTTGCTATATGAACATGTATAAGTCAGATCAAAGGCACAAATGTAAATGTATATAGAAAAAAAAAGGTGGAAAACCTCAAGCACCAAGTAATCAATTAGGATCAGTTTAACATATACTTTTGGATTGAACATTATATATTACATATTTATACATTATATATTTATTTGAACGTGCAGTCTACACCAGTAGAGGGCGATAAGAGGCGGAGAAACTTCTCACCGCGCAGTCGCGTCTCTTTACAGCAGAGTGAAACACTTTACGGGCGTGTCTCTTTACTTCTCCACGGCACAGCCAATCACTTTACGGCCGTGTTTTTATCAGCCGTAAAGCAAAACGTGTGGAATCGGAGGAAGGTTAAAGTGATTACAACAAAACACGGTAAATATAGATATTTAATGCACAATACTGACGCTGTGATGCTATGTGTACTAATTTGTTACATCGTAGTTTTAAATTAATGTTTGGAAATAGCTCCACTGTGTAAATATAGTGAGATAACAGCGGCCTGTGGTTATCATGAACGGACTGTCATTGAAGGAGAATCGCAAGATCGAAAACAACAGTTGAGAAAAGTCTGTCCTAACAGATCCAACCTGGAGTTATGAACATTTATTACATTTACTGACTAAAATATTGAGTTTCGAAGCTTCGTGTGCGGGTATTTTTACAGTAAATATTAGCTAGCTAGCTCCCGTAGGTATCCGCTATCTCCAGCTAGCTAACGTTAGCTGGATATTAGAAGAAAAATGCTGCAGGAAACATTATCAGTGACTGTAGTTTCTTTGCCTGGTGTTAAATTATCGGTTTCTTTTTGATTTTGATGTTTTTTGTGAGTGGAGAGCAAGCTTTTCAACAGCTTTCGAGGTCAAGCTGTGATTACTGTTGAATTACGATGAAACCATCAGGTGCACTGTAGCAACCAGTAACAACAGCAAATAATATCATATTTTTGATCATTTTAAATTTAATATAGCCAATAGCGTAAGCTTATCAATAATTTAATACAATTTTTTTGTATTAGTTTTTGTCCTAACAAAAATTCTTATGCATTAATATAATAACCAACAAATAACATCATAACTTATTACATTATTGGCATGATATGTTATTGGCTTTATTTCATTACTGGTAACTACGTGTAGTTTAGGTATTCTAGCGAACAACTTATCAGTATATACAGTGCTAAGAATACACCTACTGTCATGTCGTCAAGGATTCTCTGAAACCAGTTTATTAAACAACATCCATTTAGTTTTATCATGAAACAAAACTTACATTTCAAAGCAGATTGTGAACTGTTAAGACACTGTTTCCAGAAACATCTTTAAATTATGTATTTTCACTAAGAGGTTAAAGATTTAATAGAAGTAAAGGATTCGCTCTAAATATTGTACTGTGTATTCTATATAATTGGTTACTACCTAATCAGGGGGTTGGAGGGATTATTACTCTGAATGTATAGAAAACAAGTTCTGCTTCAGTTATTCCCTTTTCCTTCTTAATTTGAATCTGTTTGTTCCCTCTGACTTACCCATTCAATCCTGTATTGATTATTAATATTTCCTCCATCAGCATCATGCCGTTTTTTGACCTTCAATCGAGGTTGGGTATCAACATAGACCGATGGATGCATCTGCAGAGCGGAGAGCATCCCTACAAGCGGGCAACGCGTTGCCACGCCTTCGAGAAGGAGTGGGTCGAATGTGCTGATGGCATCGGTCAGACCCGCGCTAAGAAGGAGTGTATGGTGGAGTTTGAGGATTTCTACGAGTGCATGCACAGGACTAAGACGGTGAGTGACAGAAGTTGAACATAAGCCCCACACTTGAGTGCAGGTGCAAGCTTCTGATCTGAACTGATACTGTCTTTAACAGACAGGGTTGATCTGCCATCAGCGTGTTCATATCTGGAAACTAAACAATGATCATAGATGTTGATTTTATTTCTGAGCTACAGATGCTGCAGTGTTGTGTGGTGTTGTGTGGATTGTTCGGTCATGATTTCTATTGGAACAAAGCCAGTGTCACTGTAGAATCTGGCAGGGAGGCCTGCTGTGACCTGACCGATTTAAAACTTGTGGGTTTAATTGTCATCAGCAGCACCTGCTTTTTAATTATTTGACCTCTTTTTAAATAAGTCTCCCTGTCACTTATTGGCAAATTAATGAAGTAATATTATTTTCAGAGCAAAGAGCTGAATTGTTTTACATATTCTGCTCTGTTTTTAAGTTTGAGTCAATGAGATTTTCTCTTACAAGTAAAATCTAGTTGTGTAATGCTACATGTTCACATTAAAACAACCGTTTACAACACAAGCACAGTGACTGTGGGATTGGGATTTCATTTAGCCACAGAAAAAAAAAAGAATGAAAGTATTTCCCCAGTGTGGGATCAATAAAGTTTTATCCTAATGCAAACTTTTTTGTAACTGATCACTGTCAATTCAAACATTAAAGTATAAACACATCCAGTGGGATAAATACTTTGTTTTTATGCCTCTTTGTAACATATAAAGCAGCATTCAAAATATTTTCAGCAGCTTTTAGATCTGATCGAAAACAAATATTTTGGTACTTCTTTCAATACTCTCTGAGCTTCCTCATGGGTTTACCTGTCACCTTTGATATGTTTAAGTTACTTAAAAACTCTCTGATATTGAAGCTTCGAGCTCAGTTTGGCCTCAGTGTTTCACCTACAAACCATTAAACCACCTGTTCCTTGTCCAGAGTCTGGTGTGATGGATGGAGGGAGGATGATCAGGAATTGAAACAGTGTAAAAGTTTTTTAGAAAGTCTTTAGGAGAAGCATCCATGTCTAATCTGCTGAATAATGTTACAGTCATAGTGAGGCCGGCCTCAGAGGCAGAGCGTCAGTGTCAGCAGACTGACAGCTCGCAGTGGAAGTGCAGCAGCAGCAGAAACCTCCATCCTGGACTCAAATGTCTCGTCGGCCTCGTTAGTCACATCTCATCCTGTGGAAACAGGCTGCAGCAGAATGAAGTGCTGATCATACAAATGTCAGCTTCAGCTTCCAGGCCTGACATTAAATTCACATCCACTTAAGACTCATTCAGTATGAAATGTTGGTTGTGTAACGGCTGTGTGAAGGATTTAAGTCTGTTTGAGATGTTGCTAAATAGACCACATGTGAGAAGACTGGCTGCATCTCTGCAGGATTTATCAAGCATGTGACTTGGATTTGAACAGAAATCTGTTGGTTTACTGCACAGCACCGAGGTAAAACAGTCTCTGACTTCTTCTTCTCTTCCTCCCTGCAGCATGCGAGGCTGATGACCATCCGTAAGCAGCGTGACAAGATGATAAAGGAGGGGACCTACACGCCACCAACACGGGACTCGAGCGAATAGGACCCATGAAGGAACACGCAGTTGTCCACAGCTCTGTTCTTGTGTATAATAAATCAGATTTACTATTTCCTGTTCCCCTGAACATGTTTGCAAATAAATGTTATCACCCACACTCCTCCTTTTCTTGTCTTTGCATTCCTGTCACCTTCTTCATACGTTTCTGTGCTGAGATACTCACACAGACTAAGGGAGGAAAAATCTACTGGCTTCTCGGCTCGTATCAAATGTACAAATATCACTTCTATTAATTTTTATTTCCTAATTAAAGAAACTAGTTAGGTCATCTGCAGAAAAGTGGTGATGTTGGTCTTAATTCAGTTTTCTCCATGATGCAGATTATAACCACAAAAAATTAAACAACTGCAAAATATATGTAACAAACATACTTCCCTTGAGTGTTTCTATTTCATGCAGCTTCACACTGTTAATACTCTACAGGTGTTGTTGAGAAACACTTTTACTTGGATGCAAAAACAACAATGTGCTGTTTAAAATAAGTACTTTAAAGAATCAAATGAAACCTGCTACCACACTAAAACTCTGCTTATGCATCAGAGAATCAACAATTTGCAGTGAAAGCAAATCCACAGCCCACAGGTGCTCACTAGAGGGTTAACATACACCTACAGTGGTACCTTTCAAGTACATTTTTAAATGATCTTATTTATTTTTTTCCCTACAGGAAACAAGAACAGCAGGAGAAAACCCCCACTGCACACAGAAAGGCCCAGGCTGAGATTCAAACCCACAACCTTCTTGCTGTGAGATGATGGTGCTAACCACTGCACCAACATACGTAACCATCATAAAAATCTTCACAATTTTTCAGGACAAAATTTAATGTGGACATGAAACAGCTAGAGGACACTAATGTTTTATTGTTGTCATTAATCAGATGTGGCCTGTGGGGATCAGCTGATCATTACCAACCTGATTGGCTAGAAAATCAAAAACTCTTCAGATGTTTTGCATCAAATAAAAAGCAGCTAATAACTGAGAGTTGTTAAGTAGTTTATTTACCTCACGTCCTCACCACAGCTGGGTAATTGACCCCTGCTGAATGATACAGTAATGATTTAACATTCCTCCTCCTCCTCCTCCAGCTGCAGGCTGCCCAGCTGTGCTCAGCCCGGCCTCGGCTGGAAATGCAAGTTAGACCACAGTCTATTTTCTTAACCCACTGACCTAATTTTATAGTAAAGTGTTCAGTGGATTAGCGAGTGAAAGCTCCCCGGGGACGGCTCGGCCGCTCCGATGGGACACAGATATGAATGGATGCTCTTTGACATCCTCCATTCAATTACAGGCCTTTAAATCAGGCTGATGGGATTAGGAGGCTCCAGCAGCCGCCACCAGATGGAGCCAAGAGCATCGATAATGACTCGGAGCCACTGAGAACTGAACTGATTTATGATGAAGCATTTCTGCTGTTTTCATGTGGATGCTGTGACTCATCGTTGTAGTTTCATGGCTGCATTTGTTCATAATGTTTGTTAGAAGTCCCTGTGTGCAGAGTCCAGACTGAGAATCAATTACAGACAGTGGCCTGTGGCTTCATGTGAGGACACACAGGTCAGATCCTCTGTAAGATCCAGGTTTGCAGGTTTGTTTTTCACCATCACATCTGATTGTTTTCAAGCTGTAAAGTAGTTTTAATTTACTGAACTGAGCCTGTTTGTTCACACATCAACAGGTCACACAAATTCAGTTATTAATTTGATGTAATCCAAGTTATTTGATTTTATGTACTGCACTTACAACATAAATACTTTTAATAATGATAGTTTTCTGGCAGTTTTGGTGCCAAATGATAATAACCAAACAGCCAACTCACAAAAATACAGCAATAATCCATAAATAAATACAGTTTGTAGCTTTGATCTGACAGGAAATGAGAATGAATCAAACTGGTAAAACATTTATTTTTTAAACAATGTTTATAAATGTTACAGAATCAGTGTGTGTTTGTGGTTAACTGTGACTAATTGTATCATATTTTATAAATGTATTTACAGTATTAAACTTCAATTTAACTGTTTTCCTTTAGATTTAATGTGAAACTAGAAGACTGTTTATGTATTTTAACATTTTCATGTCTTCTGAAACAAATTAAAATTGTATGTTTATTTCCAGTTACAGTTTTTTGTGTTGTTCTACATAAGACTTGTGAATTGATAGTATATTTTGTAATCTTGATCATATTTTCATGTATAAAAGAAAAAAAAATGTGCCATTTAAACATAGAAAGTTGCATAAAATTACATTTTTAGTTACTTTTTTGTTGTCAGTGTACTTTGAAGTCTGATTAGTTTGTGTTTTGATGAAGTTCAACTGGAAAATATTGAACTTAACCCTAAAATCCAGGTGACGGCCCTGATAATATGTTATTTTATTTTAGGACTGATGATCAGATCCAGCTTAAAGACTGACGACGGTTCAGAATTACACCAGAAACAAACTAAAACTCAAACACTTCTGTGGATTTTTACAGTAAAAATAAAAGTATCTGTTAATACCTGTTGCACCTCTTTAATGTGAGAGTGACAGAGGAGAGTTGAAGTCAGACCAAACCTCCTCTGTTGGTTTTTGTGTGGTTTGGATGAATAAGTTTTTCCATCAAGATGAGCTGACACAGCCTGAGAGCAGCTGGCCTCATTGTTCTCCAGCTCAACTCCAAATCAGCCTAATTAAAAAGAAAATTACAGCTGGAAGATTTACAGTAATGACTCATCACTCCCATTATCACAAGGTTTTCACTTGTGTAACTTAAATCTTGCACCACTTCCAGCCAGTACACGTCAGGAGCTTCACTTCTCTGCCATTAACCCTCTGTTTACACTGACCCTACATTCAATAATTAACTGGTAGAGACTGACCGGCAGGGATCAGAGTGAACTTTACTCTTTGTTTGTGGTCACAGTCGCCTGAGGTTGATGCTGCTGCTTTAATCAAACAGCAGCAGCAGATAATCCAGCCGTGCTTCGCTCCCTCAGCTGATCGGCTGCGGTGGAAGGAGGATGAGGATTATCCTGCAGCAGAGTCCAGACACCATCAACCCCACCACCAGCAGCCCAGTCATCCCAGTGATACCCATTTAACCCAGAGTCTTATCAGTCGGAGCAGCAGACAACCTTGTAGAAAGACACATCAGCTACTGACACTGATGTTACCATTAAAGACCAAGGTTCAGTTGTTCTGAAGTTATAATTGTCTCTTTCTTCTCAGTCAGACCCTCATCTGTCTTAGCTCAGTGTATGGAGTTAACAGGATATCTCAGACCTCTGGACTGTGGACAAGTGAAATAAAAATAACATCCTTCTTGTGGAAAACTCAGTTATTAAATGAATGTCTCAAATATCTTCTTGCACTTTGTGTTTTCCTGAAACAAATCTCAGACTAATTCAGTTTAATTCGGTTTTTAAAAGTCATACTTAATACTAGAAAAGTACTCTGAGAGCGCAGACCTCCACCAAGCACTGTTAAGGCCAATTCATACTTTCCGCGTCCGTATGTCTGCGTTGGTGCACGAGGGTCTGCGTCACGTAAATGTCATGGAACACGTCAGGAAGCGCTCGAGTGGACAGGCGTGTAGGCGTCCGCGTGCAGCTCCAAAAATGTGACCGCGTCGCCTGGGCGTGGAGGGCGCGAGCAACTGCGCATGTGTCAAACTCAATACAAGCAACTGCACTGCGCTTGCGCCAGCATAGCAAGATGGACGCCTTCGAGGAGAGACTTTGCAAGGAGAATCCTTAAAAAAAAATCCTGGATCCAGACGGTGATGCGGATCACCCCCAAAATGAAATCATTTGTTCGTTATCCCCATCTGGACAATCCCTGAAAATGTCATCCAAATCCGTCCGTAAGTTTTTGAGTTATTTTGGAAACCAACAGACAGACAGACAGACAACGCTGGCAAAAACATAACCTCCTTGGCGGAGGTAATAAACACTGAAAATTAAGACAAGAAAGCACAAAACACCACCAACCAGGTATAGTCCAGCTGCTACACACTGTTGCCCTCTTGTGGTGGAATACCAACGTTATCTTGTTAAATCATTTGCCCATGATAAGAGACGTTTCTGGATTTGTTTACCACATCTTAAAAAAAAAAAACACTAACCAACACAAGCAAAAACACAACCTCCATGGTAGATGTAATAAATATTTATCCAATGCAAGAACAAATATGCAGCTCGACATTTTTTACTGTGTAGCCTTTTCCAGTTTAAACCAACAGCAGAGACAGCAGGGATGTGAACAATTCACACCGAAATTAGAAGATATTAATATGCAAACATTACAGACTTTTGGGTTTTCTGGTTGTGACCCTTCATACCCGAGGTCAGTCCGGACTGTGGACTCCTTCTCCCTGCAGACTGGGAGCGGCTCCTTCTTCTCCTCTCCAGCTGTAATCAATTGCTTTTTGAGCTACTCCCTGCCTTCCTCCAGCTGTTTGGAGAGGAGGGGTAGTGGTGGTGGTGTGTGTGTGTGTGGAGGGATTATAAAAACCCAGATTAATACGATCTCATGTGATGTGAAAGCGCGGATCAGATCCAGCGCTGCGTCCTCCTCCTGCGTAATCCTGAAATATATGTGAATGACTGCAAATATGCCAGTGTGGACGCCCTGTTTCCTCCCTCTTCCTTCCCAATTTAAGAAAAAGTGTGTGCATGTGTGTATGTGTGTGTGTGTGTGTGCGTCTGGGTTTGGCGGTGCCGCTGAGCCACGCATGACGCAGGAGAACACCCGAAATCTCAATTTCCGCGACACTTAACACACTCAATAGGCATGGGTTAAGTGTCGGAGCCGTGGAAAAAAAGCCTATTGAACAGAAAGAGAGAGTGTGTGTGGGAGTGTGTGTGTGTGACCAGGAGAGGAGGGTTTGGTGGGGGGTTGTTGAAGGCGAGAGGAGAGAGAGAGGGAGGCAGAGCGAGGGGGAAAAGGAGGAGGACTCGGACAGCCATTACCATTCAGGATCACGTTGCCTGCTGCTGTTCTCTCCAGCCTCATCCACCGGCTGTGGGGCGGTTTTTAGAAGAAGAGTGGCAACACACGGACCCGATCGGTGGAGTGGTGGTGGTGGGGGGGACATCCAACCCTTTGCCATCCATCCATCCATCCATCCACCCGTCCCTCCGTCCATCCATCCACGCGGAGAGAGGAGAGGGAGCAGCGGCGGCAGCATCCCCGGCCTCCCTCGCGCTGTGCTCGGACTCCAGGACCGCCGCTGCCCCGGTGAAGGTAAGCGGAGCTCCGGAGCTCGTGCAGCCTCATCAAAATATAATAATCATGCCTTTTCAAGAGCTGTCAAAGCCAGTGATGCTAGGGATCGATAAACCCATTGTTATCAGCTGCTAACGGATTATTATGATCGCTGCAAACTCACTTTAAAATCAATTTAGTGGCGTTTAATTAGGGATTCACCCCAATTAGAGCCTGTGTGTGTCGCATATGGATGATTTAGTGTGTTTTCTTGATTCCCAACGTGTTGATCATTGGCTTTATTGACATTCATTTCAAAAGATGCCCTGTATGTGTTCCCTGTATAAAATCCTCATATAGTCTGTTACAACCTGGGATCCTCCTGTTTTTAGGCTCTCTGCTCGTGATTTGTGAGCTGAAGGGCTGGGCTGGAAACAACCAGCGGACATTCAGTCAGTCAGTCAGTCAGAGAGAGGGTTTCTGGGTCGTGAGGAGGCAGCCGAGGTTGTCCAGCCCCCCTAATGAGAGACTCAGCAGAATATAGAGGCAGCATTTTGTCAACAGCGCCAGTCACAAATGGATAAATGTAATTAGTTGGTGTGATCCATCCAAGCAGCAGCAGCGGCGGTGGTGGTGGTGTGTTGGACAAAGAGCTGCTCCTGCTTCCAGTCTGCTTCTCCTGCATGGCTCACACAGCACAGCACAGCACAGGGTTTGGACTCCATGTCTGATGTCCATTCATGCAAACACATTCCCTCCTCACAATCAAAGAGAGAGACAGACACACAGGGACAGAGAGAGAAAGGCATGCGTGCAAAAAGCTGGTGACATGAAGCACCAGCTGCAGTTTTTATGTCTGTTTCATGCACGAGCCCCAGGAGAGATTTGCCTTTATTGATCCGTGCAATCACCACAGCCAATTAAATCCAGAGACCCTCCATCATCATCATCATCATCACCACCTCCATCTCTGTACCTGCTGCTGCATGAATCCCAATGGACTCATCTCTGCAGGCTGTCTGTCTGTCTGTCTGTCTGTCTGGAAAACCTCGGTGATATTATGCAAGGTGCAGCCAGAGGGAGGAGAAAAATCAGGATTCAAGCAGGACTCCCCTCCTGCCGCTTTGTAGCAGATGGTCAAATGCACATCTCCCCTCCAGCCTTATGTTGGACCTCCAGCTACAGCAGCCTACTACGCTCTTCAGCTCCACCTCATGAGCCACGAACAGTCTATTCATAGATCATTTCATACGGACTAAATCGCCTTGTTAAATTGCTCTCCTCCACCATTTTTCCTCTGCACTGCCCATAGACACACCCCCTTTACTACTGTGTGTTACACTAGAGAAGCACCAGTATGTCTGTGATGGTGCAGATAGAGCAGAGCACTGTTACTGTGTGATATAAGCTGCTGGTAATTTAATTTCATCACAAGTCCCGTGATGTTTGAACTTGGAAATTCCTGTTTTGTTAATCAAATTAGCTGCAGTATAGATGAACAATGCATCATAATTACAGCACAACTCCTGTTTGATTTAATGTCTGGCTGCTGCTCATGACTGATTATTTCTGATTCACTCTTCAGGTGTTTGGTGTTTTAAATGTCATGAAATAGTGGAAATAGCCATTTTAACTCATGGTGTCATCTCCACAGCTGTGTGTTAGCATGTAAAATCCAAACAAGGTTGAATTTACAATGAAATAAAACAGAAAAATTAAGATTATAAGTCCAAAATTGCAAAAAATAAAATGTACAGTCTCTTAAAGCATTTGATTTTTTTACTCAGTGAATAATCAGAATACTTTATTGATCCTCAAGAGGAAACTGGATCAGTTACAGTTGCTCACAATGTAGAAAAACAGATAATATGCAGAAATAGCACAGCACTGAATGATTAATTAAATGATTGTACAATGCACAGTGTAGTTATTATTGAGGATATTATTATAGATGTTATGGTTGTTGTGTAAACAGGAGCATAAGTGAGTCCAGGAGTCAGATTATTGACTCTGGGTGCAAATAGCCTGACCTCTGAACCTTCACCCACCTTTTGATCTAAAAACAGACGAGAGCTGGGAATGATTTTATATGTTTAGCTCCTCGTGTGAAAACAGAGCTTCATGATTCATGAGAGGAGACGAAACACAAGAGAAGCAGCAGCTGTCAGTCCTGCACTGATGATTTTGTTACGTCCTTATCGGGGACGCCTCAGGACGTATCAGTGTTCACTTCTACAACAGATATGTGGTCACATGCGTCCCAGACCCAGACTGTATGTATGATCCCAGACCACCTCCACATGTGGTGAGTGATCGGATCTTAATGTGTCTTGGTGGTTGTTCACTTGTGATCTGATCAGCTGAGACTCATCTTAAAACCAAGTGTGAACGGGGTGTAATATTCACCTGGCCTGTGTAAATTCCTCTCTATTCAGTAGTTTCTGATCTGTTTGATTTGCATCAGTGGGGTCTCAGTTTTTTGTGTGATCACAGGTCATGGTCTTTGAATTATGACGAGTGTTTTACATTTTTAAAAGCTGCATGTGATGAAAGGACCAACATTTTATAAAACAGTTAAAAATTTAGCCATAAATTAACCTGCTTGTGTGTCACAGAAAAATCTGTCTTGTGACCCAGTGCCCTGCGTTTGGGAACTAACGGCCATTAAACATGAGAATATTTTACTATTCATTGTTCGTACCTGATGGATTCACACTCTGCACTCAGTTAGTAGCTGTATTCATCTTCTCCCTTCATTCATTTCACGATACTGAAATCGTCTCCTTTGTGAATGGCTCGTCTGGCACGTTGATCCCTCTGTCTGTCTGTCTGTCTGTCTGTCTGGCCAGCATTGTGTTGATTTTTTTGTCTCCCTGCAGCTTGTTGTTATTCACACAGCATCCTGCCTCTAAGTGAATGAAGCAGAAAGATGCTGAGACAGAAGCAGAAAAAGAGATTTCTGAACCCCGCTGTGTTGTCTTGTTGCCGTCCTGTCTGGTCCACGGTGTTGGCAGAGCCGTCCTGCAGCTGTAAATATTGATCGGTGTGTGTGAGGCCGCCATATCATGACACATGATCGCATTATCCCAACAAGAGCTCGGGTTTCTTTTAGTCTCTCAGAGCTGGAGGAAGTACTTAAACACTTAGATCAAAGTACAAATAAACACTAATATGTACTCTTGTGAAAGTCAAAGTACCACTTAAACCCTTTTACTTCAGTAAAGGTAAATAAGTATTTGCTATAAAGTTAACCTCAAGTATTAAAAAGTATTTCTTCTGCTCCTACTTCAATTAATTATCTGTCTTTTACTGCTCACTGTTGGCGAGCTCGTAATCTCTGTTTGTATATGTATTAACGTATGTGTGTGTGTGTGTGTGTGTGTGTGTGTGGGAGCTCAGTCTAGCCATTCATGCATCCAGCCGGTCTGCGTGTTACTCATCGTGCCTGGGGGCTGTGATTTCAGGGAAAGCGTTGCTCATTCATCCTCATGTTCTACAGACTATTTACACTTTTAATAAGTGATGTAACAAGTGTGCTGAAGATGTGTGTGTGTGTCGTCTGCAGGGTATGAGGTCTGACAGCAGTTTGCATCAGTCGGGAGAGATTAGAGCGAAATCGGACGTTAAAGTGCAACAATATTGCTGAGTAATCTGTTTAAAGGATTAGTGCGACATTTTGGGAAATATGCTCATTTTTACCAGTAATTTAAGAGAGTTCATGTTTGATCAGGACTGGTAGCTTGTAGCTGCACCAAGCATCAACACTGGGTTATTTAGATGTAACAGCAGTTGTCACTTTAAGCACTAAACTCGTAGATATCATCACCTTTGACTTGGATTTACCACTTGGAGGCTGCTGGGAACATTTCATCTGATCTATGTGATTACAAAGGCCAGGATGATATTAGCATGGTTATGTTGCAATAAAACACATTTCTATGGTATTTTAAAATATTTATGGTAAGTTAGAAAGTCGACTGAAGTTGTCCCTCAGTTGTGACCACAGACATTTCTATATCCAGTCTCTGGTTTTGACCAAATAAGTTGTTACTGTGTTTGCAGGTCAGAAAACATGAGTGGATTGTTTTTGTGTCTGTTTGAGGGTGTTGTGTGTGAATCAGGTGTGTTTTCTGCTCAGGTGGCTCCATGTGATGTGCAGATCTGATCATGATGTGTTGTCTGCTGAGCATGAAGTGAGTCAGTGAAACCCCCACCAGCAGCTGGAAGCAGGGTTGTAGTGCTCAAGACCACTTTCTAAGGGTCTTGGTCTTGGTCTCTGAATCAAAGGGATTTTTACTTGTCTCGGACTCGGACAGGGTGGACTCGGGTTTTTTCATCAAGACCAGGTCAGCACGACTGTGATAAGTGAGAAAAGTAGCTGCTGCCTTCCTGATGTCATGTGGTCTTGTGACACGTCCCTTGTCCACAGAGAGGATGAAGACGACTGGAGACACTAGTAAAATTAGTGTTTGTTACTGTTGCATTTAAGCAAACCTAACTAAAACAAAAAATACTGGTCATTTGGTTCTGTTTTGTTGTGATTTTTCTTTGATATACAGTCTTGGTCTTGTCTCTGTCTCCATCCTCTCTAGTCTTGATAATGTCTTGGTCTCTGTTGGCACGGACTTGACTACAAGACTCGTCAGGTCGTCAGGTCGACTCTCACTGGCCGTTACAGCCGTTGATCTGCAAACGTCTTGGTCTCCTCCTCCCCGGGTCTGCTCTCACTCTGCTGCTGCCTCGATGACTCCCTCTGTTTTACGTTACTTTTGTTTCCTGCTACACACACACACACACACACACACGCGGTCTCAGGCTAAGCTGTGGGAGCAGACCGTGTCCATGTAAATCCTGGCTGTGAGTCTCTGCACTCTGTCACAGGAGGACCGGCCGCAGCCAAGTCTCCTGCATATGTCTTATATATATATGTCAGCTGTTAGTCTGTATTTGTTGTATTATTACTCCGTCGACAGAAAATGTAATGAACGGCAATATTTTTCCAACATTCAAGTTATTTATCAAGCAAAAAATGTCAAACAGAGCCTGTCTTCACTTCTCACATGCTGAGAGTCTCACTGTAAATCGTACATTTTAGAGTATTTGGCCAAACAAAACCAGCTATTTACAGACTTTCCCTTTGGGCTCGGTCACACAGCTCAGATTAAACGATAAGTAGATTAGTCAAATACAGCAGATATGTAACTAAGAGTGGAAAATTATGGGATTAATTATGAGATAAAATAATGAAAAGTTGAGACCTGAGAACTTTTAAATGCAAATGTTAATCTAATATGGACTAAAATAGGGTAGATTAAAGAAAATCAGCATAAATTTTGATAGTCAGCTTTAATACTCAGCTAGACTTTGCTGTGTCTTTTGGTATCTGTAACTGGACGTATTTAGATTTTATTTTTAAATATATAGATCAAGTTAAACACGTCCTTAGTCGAGGTGTCGGCCTCTCAGTGATGTGTGATGATCCTGTTTTACATTTTGCTGGAAGGTTGTGTCGACCAGAAGTCAGTAAAAAGAGTGAGTGTGCATGTTGTTCTGTATTAATGAGGAAAACTGTGACTGAGGGTGAAAAAGCCTCGGCGAGGGTCTCATCCGACAGGAGGTGATCTCGCTCTGCCTCACTCCCGCTCGGTGGTTTCTTCTTCTTCAAAGGTCTCGTCTTGCCCTCGCCGAGCTGTAATGACACGGTGCGGCTTTGAAGCCTCCATTCTGCCTCTATTTATAAAACCGCTAGTTGCAGTGGCACTGACTCACTGTCAGCAGGCAAGGCAGCAGGGAAACAGACTCACACACACACAGCTACACACCAGAGAACCGCACAGGATTCTGGGAAGTTCTTTAACCTCTTCCTAGCAGCGTTGCCGGGGAGACAGCGGGATTCAGGAAGTGGGGCTTTGCCAGCGGTCTAGCCAGAGGCCGCCAGCCGCGGGTGGTGGAGGAGGAGGAGGAGGAGGATTTTTGGCAGCGGCAGTGCAGATGGAAATCCCAGCCGTTGTGCTGAACTCACACATCGTACACTGAAACTCTCTGTGACCACCACTCAGGTCCGTCCACAGTTTAGTCTCCGTGGAGTGAAGACAGATCTGCAGCGAGGGTCTTTGGCAGTCAGAGGGGGTCGATAAAAGTCCACAACACAAAGAGTGACACTGGTTGTTTGCTGAGAGGACTTTCTCAGGAGTCACACTGACCGTTTTCTGTCAGAGCTGCCAGTGGATGAAACCTAAAACAAACCGTTGAGGCTTTTATTCTGAAGGAGCTTATGTTTATATTGAGAAAACTAATCCAAAAAGTCATCTGTAAATGTTTAAAGATTAGAAATGATCCAGAACCTGTTTGGTTTTTCTTCAGTCCAATGTAACAGCTCTGGTGTAAAGTACATTTTTATGGAGCTTTGATGATTTTCAGTTTTTGCTGAAGTTGTCATGAAGGTGATGCTTCCACTCTGAGGGTTTCTTATTGAGGCCACAGTGGGTGGTGGTGGAAAGTCCAGTATTTTGTCCACCACATTAACACACACAAGGAAGGCAGTGTACCTCTAATGTTATGATGTAATGACATTTTGATTAGCAGGTGTAAATACTACCAGGAATAAAGGCTGAGTTCCATTTAGCTGCATCTGGTTGTGCACAGGTCTGGTCCACTCGCACACTCCAGTGTAAGTGGACAACTTTCTCATTGTTGTAGTAACAGCTGTACTTTGTGTTGTGTTGGTGACCTTCCTGAAGGTCATTACAAACTTGTGTTGCCCTCAAACTTTGCTCAAAACCACGTAAAAAAAAAATTATTCATAACGTAAATTCTGATGCTAATTTCAAATACTCTACTTTTCAGTATTCAGTTAAAAGCTGTGTCTCTAATAATGCTTTAATGTCCATGGTTGATTGAAGAAGTAAAAGCTGGTCCCCAAATACAGGGGTGGATAAATTAAACTCACTGTACCTGCAAATATTTCACAATAAAAGCCCAGTTAAGTAGTGAAGGGTTTCTGTCTACCGTATTTTCCGGACTATTGAGCGCTCCTGTCTATAAGCCACTATTGAATTTATTCAAACAGTTTCATGTGGTCCACTCTGACCGGGTCTGATGTGACGAGGCTAAATGTATCGGCGGCACGGAGCTTGCTAGCTTGTAAAAAGCCAATGAGCTTCATGCCACTGATACATGAGCCACACCGGTGTTTAAGCCACAGGGTTCAAAGCATCAGAAAAAAGTAGTGGCTTATAGTCCGGAAAATACGGTACGTCTAACATTGCACTAAAGAGCTGTTATACCATGGATGCAGTAACGATTCCAAACCAAGCACGTTTTAGTACCTGCTAGTACCTGGTCGGCCTCTCTTTTGAAACCGCATGCGAGCAGGTACTAGAAAAGTGGTACCATGTAGTGGAAATGCACCATAAAAGGCTAATTCATTGGACATCCATCTACTGAAGAAGGAAAAGTGATCACCTTAAATTTGATGAGAACATGTGTAGATACGAACATGTGATTTAACATTGAGATTGAAGCAAATCCTTGTTGAAAATACAACAAGTGTGATGTTGAAACAGAAAAAAACTCCAGGAAGCTATATGAGACATCTTGGTTCAGCAGTTGAAGTCAAAGTATTTGCACAGTCACAGATTCTGGATCTTTTCCTTCTTTTTTTTTCATCCCTGACAGAGAACTGCATGTTCCTCACTTTCACATCTGACTCCCATAAGTAGCCATGCTGTTCCCTCAGTGAGCTTTGGCTCAGTGCCGTGGCTCAGACATGCATTAACACACTCCACTGACCGTCCTTTGTTGCCAGTGGTAACAGGATAACGATCTTGCTCACGGCCCTGGAGAAGGCCACCTTGACTGAGCACAAGGGTGAAGTGTGTTTCCCCGTGTGTGAGTGCATGCGAGGTATGTGTGCGCCATTTAACACACAACGTCTGTTGTTTGCACACACAATGACGTTGTAATGCAACAGCAAATGTCTGACTTGGGGATGGTCGTGTTTGCATTGTTTTTTGCAAGTCGACAGAACAGCTGGAATAGGATGTTGCAGATGAAAGACTGACAACTGATGTATTGTGTGTTGAATAAGCATCAGGAATGTGTGACCCGACAGAAATCCAGAAAAACAGGCCAGACGTAATTATTGCGTCTATTGTAGGTAATGAGACACACCTTTCAAAGCCGGGATGACGCGGTTAACAGGCCTTTGTTTTTTTGGTTATAAAGAGGTGATTGGGTGCAGCAGTGTGCCCTTTTAAACATGCTGCTGAACTGTGCTCCATGAACAGAGGTGGACAGACGTTGTTTGTTGGCAATTATGGAGATGGTGACTCACTTTTGCCACTTGAATCATTCATAAAGTGACCTAAACACCAAGGCTGTGCTCCACCCTCCCCCTCCACCCCCACATCCCCAGCTTATGACCAACTACTTTTAATTAGCACAACCAAAGGGAACAATTTTCATTCCCAGTTGGTGCAGAGAGTGTGACCACAGCTCACCCCCAACCAGAGGCACTATTATCAAAACCCCCTCACATGAGAAAACTGTCACATGAGCTGTGTTGTGTGCCTCTGGCTGCCTTGACCTCTTGTTTGCTTTTACACATGACTCACTTTGTCTTTAAATTCTGTTTGATCAGCTGGTACATTTCTCTTTTCTCCCCCCTCGCTTATCTTTTAAAGCTTTAAAGACAATTTAAGCGACTTCAACGTTGAAAATGTACGTTTTGAACACACATTTTAACAGCTTCGCACGAGGAGGTTCAAAGTGTTTACACTGAAGTGGCAGCTGTCAGTGTAGGTTTAGTGATCCTCTTTATAATACTGCTGAGCGTAGTAACTCGAGACACGCTGTAAGGTTTATCCAAATCCGTGCATAGGTGACAACTGTGTCATATTATCATGACAAATATGGCTCTAATTTAGGCGTGCACTCTGACATCCAGAACTAAGGAGGTTTCATACTGGTGTACAAAGGCAGATTCAAGCCTTTTTATTCCCCACACAGAGAAAAACAAAACACACTGAAGACAGCAAACAGACTTTTAAGTGCTATTTAATCTCACTAACTATACAATCTCATCCTATTGGTCCAAATAGTGACAATTAAAAAATGTTACTAAATGTTACATCAGCACATTTTCAGAAAATACTGAAATATCGAGGGATCTTGAATCCAGATTGTGGAGCACTCAGCTTTTAGTGATCAGCACATTAGCACAGTGTATTCCTGGGTACAGCGGGCTGACTGCAGCAGGTTTTAACCAACAGGCTATAAAGGCTACAAGACACAGTATGCATGATAGCATTAGAATAAATCGGATATAAATATACCGTATTTTCTGGACTATTGAGCGCACCTGTCTATAAGCCGCTATTGAATTTATTCAAACAGTTTCACGTGGTCCACTCTGACCGGGTCTGATGTGACGAGGCTAAATGTATCGGCGGCGCGGAGCTTGCTAGCTTGTAAAACGCCAACGAGCTTCGTGCCACC
>OOFC01015340.1:0-27592 GCA_900323345.1 Pseudochromis fuscus
AGCCCTGGGACTGCTGCTCTCTCTCTGCTTGGCTCTTGTTGTGAACCCCAAGCAGCAAACTGTAGTCCATGATCTTAAAACTCTCCAGGACCTGATGTTAAACACACAATGTTTCAAACATTTCCAAAACTTCCAAGAAAATTTCAACACCAACAAATAAGATAAACAACTTGTATACATCATTCTGTCACCTTCTTTTAAATTATTCCTTAATTTGCCTCCTCTTTATTTATAAGTCAGTTACTCAGCAGTTTATGTGTGGTTGTTTGGACTGCTTCACAATCAAATGCAGATCTACTTTTACAAAAATCTGATCATCCAAATCCTGCCCATTGTCTCTCACCAGGCAGTCTCTCTGCAGGGTTTTGACCAGAGCGCTGTACGTGTCCTGATCCAGAGTGAGGCCATCGGGGACATCGTTCAGAAAATCCAGATCTTTAAAAGTGGGTTTGGACTTCTCTCGTTCCTTCTTGGACGCTCGCCTCTTGTACGTGGAGCCCTTCAGGTCAAACTTAAGGTGCATGCGCACAGAGCGTGGTAAAATATTGTTCATCACAACCACTCTGATGTTCTTGCCGCCACACTGGACGCAATAGAGGCCAAAGAACTTTGGCAGCAAAGTCCGAGGGTTCTGGTTCAGGTTCTGGGGAGACACAGCAGATAAAGAGACAGGGGACAATAAAGAAGGAGAAAATACAGGACATTAGTGGTTACTTTGGCAGGGAGTCTATGTGCTTCAGCCACAGTAGCATGCACCTGCCAGACAGCGTGACCCATCTGCAAGCCTCAGCTCACACTCGTGTGTCTCTACTGTGTCCATGCTTAACCCCTTAAGGAGATCTGGTCTCTGTTCTTACCAATCACAAAGCCACCTGCTGACGTCACTGCTGACTGGGGCCAACACTGGGGTTGGATAAAGAGGATAAAGGTGACTAGGAGTTTCTGATGCTGTGCTCCTCTTAAGCAGGTGCTGATGTCCAGTCACAGCGGCAGAATGGTAACACTGGGTGTGATGCATGCTACTCAAATTGCTCTAAGGAGTGAGAGGGTGAGTTCGTCTTACCATATAGTATCCAGGGAGCAACTTCTGTAGGAACTCAGCCTCCTTGTGCAGGACGGTTTTGATGATGAACTCATCGTCACGGGTTACGTAGAAGATGGAGCCGCTAGCTCCTGGATTTGTCAGCTCAATCAGTGGCTCATTACAAAGGGAATACTGGACAAAGACACGGAGAACAAACAGATTAGGATTTAGCATGGCGTCTTGGATCAGGTCTGAGCGTCCATGTCATTTCACCTCAGATGTTTGTTTGACCATGTTTGTAGTTAAAAAGTGTCACTTCTGAGGTGCACGGCTGCATCGCACTGATAATGAGTGTTTGATCCAGCAGCATTTTCAAAAGACTAACACGTCTGCCCACTCATATGACATTTCTCATCAGCACCAGAAAGGGAGCTCTATAATTGACTGCTGACACTTACGCCTTAATGTAGTATTAGTCACTCCGATAAAGTTACTACATGAAATTCACTCACTTCCTAATTGTTTGAATACTCAGCCTTGAATGTCTCAGCACAGACACACAACAGCATGAGTGAACTTCAATTCAGTGAATATAAAACAGTGATACAGACCCAAATATTATAATAATATAATCTTTTCTTCTCCTTCTCACCACCAGCAACACAAAACACTCAGACACAAACACAAACTACTCTCACTGTCTGTCACTACTTGGAATTTACAAAGAAAGCTTTAGTCTGCTAATCTCCCTCTGGCACAGGTGGACGTTAGCTTAAACATGCTGCTCAGCACATGCACAGCAGCGTGTCTTTGTGTTTTCCTTTTACGTGTGCACACGCTTATAGTTCACCCACAGAGCAGCAAAGATGGGATGTTTTTGTTCAATGATTAACCATCAACAGCTTGCAGAGAGAATGTCAGGTTGTATTACTGAGCATGATATTATGGCATTATCAAATTAAAATCAGAAATATTGTTGTGTGGTGCCATAAATAGAATCAATGATTCATTTATATCATAATTTAAATCCCCATATCCCTCTATATGGCATCTAAACATTGCATAAAGAACATTTAATGAAAGATAACACTTTACATTTTTACATTACTTTACATTTACATTACACTACATTGCCCACATGTAGCACAGGGAGGTTCAGGAAGTCCTGGGTCCTGCGGCTGTCGGCCTTTTAAATTACTTTTGGTTGGTTTTTAGCCTTTTAGCCCCTTTTTATGTTACTTTTTTTAGCCAGTTTTAGGCATATTGGCACCTCACTGTAATCACTTTACTGTCTATGACACTTCTTTATTTCTTTTATTTATTATTTTTAACTGTCTATTGTTATTGCTTGTATTGGTGCATTGTTTTGTCTGCTGCCTGTGCCACCAATTGCCCCTCAGGGACAATAAAGATATCTATGTATTACTAACAACTTGCACATACATTGCCTACAATTAGTGAATCAATCAAATAATGCTAATCAATCATATTATTCTAACCAGATTGAAGGGCATCCATAATAATACAGTGAGATCTTCGACAGCAAGTGATAGACAGTTGTGCATGAGGCTAATATTTTAGTTGTAATTCCACAAACTGCATTGTGGGTCATCTTAGAAAACAAGTATCTCACCAGGTAGTCATCTGGTCGGATCCCAAAAAGCTCTCTGAAGTAGCGGAAGGCCACGGGGGCGTAGGTTTTAAACCTGAAGTCTGGAAAGTGATGGGCTGGCGTGAGGTTACTGCCTTCACTGTACAGAACAAGGTGGGAAGAGTAAGAGAAGATGAAGCACTGCAGTAACTACTTCACACACACAGGAAGGGACGTCCACTCATACAAAACGCACCTCGGGAAGAAGATGCTTTCAACCACATAGAAGTCCTGCATGAGGACATCTCTCTCAGGCTTGGAGCTGAGGTTGCCAACAGTGTAACCAATGCCCAACTGGATGGCCCCTTTCAAGGCAGAGGAGGTAGTCTGGAGGCAGAAACAAAGGAAAATGAGCAACAGAGTGAGCTGTGGGTGGACCGTAGTTGATGAAATCGTGATGCTGAGCAAACCTACGAGCAGGAATGGAGACAACAACAAAAAAAAAAAAAAAAAGAGAAAATCCTACCTTTTTGTATGTTGTTTCTCCAGAGGCGTCTACCCTCCTGTGGCCAATCTTCTTCTCATGAGCCGGGCCTGCTCCAAATGGCGACGGCATCTGTCGCGAGGAAAGAACAGAGGAAAGGAAATGCATATAGGTACTGCTTATAGTATCCACTGTCCCATCTGAGGGTGAATTAGAAAACCAATACAGATACAAGGAGGGAATGAGAAGCAGAGAGAGGTGCAACAGACGGGTGTAGTGTGAAGTAGCCTCTCACCTCTGTTATCTGAGCCTTCTTGGCTGAATCTGTGGACAGACATGGAGAGACAAGGTGTGGGGACAACAAGTTAAGATGTGCCTGCTTTAGTATTTAGCATGATTGAGTCATTTAGCACGGTATTCTGGCTGAGATTAAATCAATAGTTGACTATACTGATAGTGAGAAATGAGATAGCCTGACTTGTTTTGCAGGTGCTGTCTACATCATAAGGCTGCACACTACTAAAACACAACTAAAACTTTAAACAGGCCATATATTTTAACATTAAAACTTAATGTGCTGCACTTCACAGGAGCTGGAAATGGACCTTGTGATTATCCAGAGCCACAGTCCTCAGCTGAAGATGCTTTCATTTTACAACTTATTTAAAATGCATAATGCATTTATTGCAGCTGATACACCTCAAGCTAATTCAGCAACAGAATTGGTGGTTAACTCACCAGAAAAGGGTCAGTGCCTACAGGTTACCAATTATTTGATAATCCAGAAAGCAAAAAAAAACGTGCAGCAGGTAGACTGGCCAGACCAAACACTGTCGCTGACATCCAGCAGTCACAGTGTTTTCTATTCGTGGATCAGTGAGATTTGTCCAGAGAAGGTAAAAAAAAAATCTATTGGATTGACTTCCTCCCTAATCTGAGTGCTGCCATTGGCTGAGGTCTCAAGATCACATCACCAACCAATCACACGCAAGGATTAGGAAGAATCTTTCCAACCGACATGAAGGACGCCACTGGCCTGCCTGTGTATGTGTCAGTGTAAGAGGATGAGAGAGCAGCAGGAAGTGAATGAGGAAAGAGACCAGCACTACAGACCCCTCCGTCCACATCGTCGCTCTAACTTCCAGGTTGTGTGAGGGTGAAGATTAGAAAAGTGCTGCTCACAGAGCTGGGATAATGAATCTTTAAGCCATGTTAAATTACACAGCAGACACTGGAGCAGATGTTGCAGTCGCTAAGGCACAACAACAGTTTATGTACAATATAAATAACAACTAACCTAATGGAAGATACATTTAAAAAACTGTAACAAAAATGTGTATTTGACTCTTTAACTGCTTTTACAATGACAACCATATTAACAACTTTACTTTGAGCTACATCAGCTTTCAAACATGCTCCGAGAAGGATTTTTGTTTACCCTCTCCACTCTCCTGGTACAGTAATGTTTGCAGACAAACGTGCTAATCAGCAGTACACACACTTGAGGCTGAATGTTTTGCATGTATTTAGGCATAAACCAAAATATTCTACAAATTAATTTTGTTCTAATGAAGCCATTTGGTTCACAGTCAGAGGATCTCCACACTGATCTGACTTCAGGGCAGAAATGTACTAACATTTCAAGATGAGATTCAAAATGTGAATCTCCTGGTGGAAACAGGGGCTGTGAAGAGTTTTTAAGCTCCTCTGGGAACCATTAACATCCGTAGGCTACTAAATTAACTCACACTACATCCAGCATGTCTGGACTAAAGCGATGGATTAACTAACTAGACACTCAAGATCCTTTGCTACCCTAAAAAAAAAAAAAAACATGAGGTGAAAGGGAAATTTTTAGAGCATGGATAAAACAAAGAGGTAGCTGCACAAATGATAAGTTGTAACAATATCATAAAAAAATGATGGTAACAATATCCGGCGTGCAACTGGAAAAACAATAATACCTGTATCCATCTGCTTGCGAGCAGCGACAATATGAACAGACCCGTCTTTTGTCAGGCTCCCTCACACCTGTAACCTGCAGATTAATACTGCAACGAAGCCCATCAGGCAGAACAATGAGGAGTATCCTTGGACAGGTGCACACACAAAGAGTCTCTGTGGGATTAGGGTCAGGCCCGAATAATGTGTCACTGAGCCGCACAGCAGCAAACAGGACGGATTCATTGTAGCATTTGGGATCAGCGTGGAGGCAACAGGCGACCAGTAAGAAGCACTACAGAAATGTACATTTACCCAAAGCTCACTCCTGCTTTTTGGAATTAAGTATTTTGTGTCAGTATTAGGAGAAGTATGCCTTGAGGCCTGAGTGTGTGTGTGTGTGTGTGTGTGTGTGTCATAGTAAAGAGGATTAGATCATTCCCTTATCAGCTGAGAAAATGGCGGCCCGCGCTGTGACATTAATGTGACACTAAACACAGGGGTAGATTTCGATGCCCTGAGGCTCTCTGCACACACAATAATCTGGTGGACTTAATAATAATCATCTGTGCACAAATAGCCAACATGCACAGGCAAAGACAACTCGCCGGGCCCACTGAACTGATGCCACATCTGCTTTTTCCTTCAGCAACATTTCCACTTAAATATCATAAACATGTCACGCATCTCCCCCCTCCTCCCACCATATTTCCCACCATGACATCCACAGTGATGCTTGGAATTGATACCCACCAGGGATTAGCAAGTATGATTTATGTTATAATTCCACATCAGATTACATAAAGCACTCTTCAGATTTAGCCAGGAAGAGAGATGGTAAGAATTATGTGGACAGATAGAAGCTGAAGGAGATGAACAACATGACACCTGAGAGAGCTCTGTGTGTGTGTGTGTGTGTGTGTTTACTGGTGGATGCTCAGTAGCCCATCATGTGCAGGTGTTATTGTACAAAGGTGCAGAGCATGTCAATGATGTACACACTGTGGCATGCAAGTAAACACTCTGTGGGGGGAAACAATGTTAAATAGCTTGTTTTTATGAGGTGCTGTGGGACTGTGTGCAGCTTGTGTTTGTGCCAGCCTGCAGTGACATTTGCAACTGAACAGCAGAGACTTGAATCTTATCCAAAGCAATTTATTATTCATTTCCACAGCTTGGTTTCTCTAACTAACCTATTTTCTAATTTAGTGGAGTTAGTCATCTGCCCTTTAAAGTCAATGCTCTTGGATACATGCACACGTTGGAGGGTAGGGATGCTGCTGCCCTCTCATGCCCAACTTCCTATCTCCGTTACACCTGCTGTCACTGGCAGCTGCAGCTTTTTAAATAAGTGCCAGCACCAAAATGATGTTTGACAATTTGCACTGAAAAACATACGAACCAGCGTCCTCGAAGTCAAGCTGTAGACAGAGGCCGGCGGCCGCTGCTGCTGCTGCTGCTTCACTGGTGCTCCCGTCATCCCCGGTTTCCGCAGTCCCCCCATCCATCCCTCGGACGGTTCCCGACGACGACGCGCAGCCGCGACCTTCCTCACAGAGAAGCAGACGCTTGGAAACAATCCTGAAATCCCGTCATTTCACCCTCACTCAATAAAATCTATCGCTACGGTCGAAGCCCCCGCGCGACTCCACCGGGTGTATGAATGTCGCTGTATCGACGCTGGCACACTCAGAGCCAGCGGTGCTGATCATCTGTGCCGCTGCTGTGCGTCATCGCTCTCACGCAACTGCTGGTGCCGCTACAGCCTCATCCTGCCGCTCTCCCAAGTAACTGTACACTGCAGGAAATATACATGATACCCACAGGGCGAGGACGGACACCGGTGACCAGTTTCCACATGAACAAAACAAACAAAAAAAACAATCACCTTCATGAAAATAAATATTCATTTCCAGCTTGTTTTTTTTAAACGTCCCTTTAGTAGTTACTTAAAGCTATAGTTCAGCCTACATATCATCAGGTCACTTTTGAACATCATAAAAGTAAATTCCCTTTCTTTTGGACAAATTACAAATTCTTTGGCACGTTTATGTAAATTATTATGCACACAAAAAAAGTGCTTACAACCCAGAATAATGGTAATTCCAATTACTACATCATGAGTTCATTTAACACAGTGAGATGGGTTGTTTTTACCCTTTTTTGTTTGTTTTTATCTAAAATTTTGTTTTTACCCAACATTTTGTTGCTTTTCACTAATATTTCTGTTGCTTATGCCCAGTAGTTTGATGTTTTTAAAAGTTTTATTTGTACACCCATGTCTCTGGATTAAATTAAAACCCAGCATGTAGTGAGTACAGTTTCAACCTGGCATTTTTGGCATATACTGTTTTCAGAATTAGATATGAACTGAACTTTGTCGCATGTACAGTGGGACATACAAAGCACAGTGAAATATTTTTTGTACCTGCATCCAAAAAGATAAGAACATTACAGATAAAAAAAAAGCAGGCAGAACACAATAAATAAAATAATTAAAATATCAGTTGTAATATAAATGTAGCTGAAAACAAATACGTATAGCTATAAATTATAAGTATAAAAGTTAAAATCTTAAAAATTTAAAATAGAGAGGTGGTTGCAGTTATTAAAATATATATCCTTGGAGAGGGATACAAGTTCTGTTAGTGCTCAGAGTTGATCATATAGACATTATGTCATGTTGTATTATTCTGCTTCACTGCTGAATAGTTTTACCTATGAAAAACATCCAGGCATTATTTTATTGCACAATTCATTACATGCAAAATGGATGAAACTGCACATTCTTATTGGACCTTTGGGGGAAAAATGTTCCCCAAAACATTACTAGTACTAAGCATTATCCTAAAACCTACACACCATGGTGGTTTGTTTCAACCCAGCCCAAGGTAAATATTTGACTATTTTGTTTTTACCCAACAGTATTTTTAGGGTGTAATGAAATAAAACATTAGGGTACAACTTCATGATCACCAATTAAAGTGACACCTACCTGACTTATCTAACTGTACTTAAATAACTGCAGGGAAATTTACACAGTAAGGTCCAAGACAGCATTTATTTTCCAATTACACCACATAAGTCATGATTTACAGATGTAACAGTGCAAATAATATTATCAGCAGGTGCACAGAACTCTGAACTTTATGGCATTTTATGTGCTTGCTACTTAACATTTAGAAAGGAGAGGATTGTGTATGAATTAGAAAAAGGGAATGGCTGTTTTGAAGTAAGATGTGCGGTGTCTCTACTTTGAATGACTGGTCCTCTCATATGGTCATACAGGGTTTGTTGTGAGTGGGCTCTGGAAATTAGTTGCACGCAGGAGATCATCAGGCCGAGCCCTTCCCAGTGTTGGGTTTACAGACAGGCCGTCACTGGTCCAGACACACACACAAAAACACTGAAGTTCATATGAGAGGTCGGGAGTCAAGCAAACACATAGGAGATGGTAGTATTACAGGTACGTGGGCAGGTCTTTCTCCACCACCTAGAGGAAAACAAGCGGAAATTTTAATAGACATAAGCAAACAGTAAATGGCACCGTTGCAGCACCATGGACAGAGACAAGCTGTTCACAATAAAGCTGAATACAATATAGATAAATGATCGGTTCTTCTAACTTTTTGATGCTTCTTTTTGTCACATCCCACAAAATCTGTTTTGCCTAAATTTGTCTGCCTGTTAACATCATCACTTCTGAACAGATCTCAATGACTGATGGCTGTTTGAGAAACAGGGTACCCATAAAACTAAGGATTAAATATCGTCTGGAAAAAACAATAAAAGCAGAAAAATCCCTATTTCTTATTGGACCAGGAGGGGGCACCAAAGCACCACTGCATGAACTACAGAGGAAGGAGGAGGAAGTGGTAGGTGCAAGCCACAAACTGCATAGAGTAATGGATGCAGCCATAGGATTTGATATTAATGAAGTTACAGTTAGTTGCAAATAGCAGTACACTGTTTTATGCTGCATATGAAAGATGCCCCATTTCACAGCATGCACAGGATTATGATTTAACATATAGAAAATGTGTCTTACACTGGGATCATCTGTTGGGCCATATCTCTTCACCACTTGTCCTTCTCTATTTATGAGAAACTGTTGAGGAAAATATGACAACATGAAGCAAGATTTCACTGAAGATGCATCTGGAAAAAAGGTGATAATGAGAACTGTAACAGAGAATTACCTTGGTAAAGTTCCATTTGATGTTACTGTGGAAAGAGAGAACAAACATTACACCACAACCTGCAGACAGCAGCACTCAGACTGTGGTTTTACACTGTATGTAGTCAGCTTGAATTCAAGGGATTACAATATTGAGCTCTTTCCGAGGTGAGTAATTACTTTGTACATAGGACAACATCTCAATTCACCACTACAGCAAACGGAGCTACTTCACTGTCTAATAGTATTGTCAAAATGTATACATATCTGAAAGTCTCTCAGCTGTCAAGCAGGTTCAAGTGTTGATTTTTCACACTCATCCACTCCTTTTCAGAGTACATGTTTGAAAATGAAAAATTTTGACTTCTCATGCTGTGTTCGATCACCACAAGGTTATTCAGGGTAAACACACTGAGGGAGACACTTGTTTCCAACGGTGCCGAAGCGCATAACAAATGCAGTGAGCACACTGTTATATAAATGAATTATAATTTTTTTAAAAAATGACAGTGCTACAGGAGTGGACAGGAGACAAATATGTAAAACTGTAAGACCGTGAGAAAAAGAACAATTAAAATAATTACTTCAATGATATGTAAGCACTGAAATTGTTTAAGTGCTGAAAAAAAAGCAAGAACAACGTGTAATGTTCGACAGTCTCAACCGAACTGAATGAGAGGAAAAGAGGAAGAAAGTAGTGGGATGAAGTAAAACTCAACAGGATGTGTGTTATGTGTGTGTAAAGGTTCCCTCTCCACAGCACAATGATGTCATGGCTGTTTACTTCTCCATCAGGTTAGTCCAATGTAGAAAATGTTAGTTTTTATTTACATTCTGAACAAAGATGAGTTTCACCAAACACTAAATATCCTGTGGGTATTACAGTGTTAGAAAATGACAGGAGACTCCTCTAGTATTATCTCAGTATAGAAAAAAACAGCAATAAATATAAGATATCACATGTAGATATCACATAATAATTTAGTTCTGCTACAGGATGTTATTCTATTTATGCAGACGATGCCATAATATCTTAAACAAACAGAAAAGTAGGACAATAACTCACTTTCCCAGGGTTCCCTTGCCTTTCGGCTGTGCCTTCATCCACTTCCACAGAGGGTGAGCATTGTCTCCATTCACTTCAATCTTACTGAAGAGATCAAACTCAGCATTGAAACCTTTGGCAAATTCTTTAATCTCTGCATCAGTACCTGGCTCCTGAATAACACACACACAAAAATCCAAATTGGAAAATCTGTGGTATGAATGCAACCATCCAGTCAGTATCTAAAATATGCAAGAATCCAGCTTACATACATGGTACATAGTGCAAAGTGAATGAATATTTAAATGGACACCATCCTGTCAGAGTGTTGTATTGAAGAAAAAAATGAAATGAAGTAAAGGTTTAAAGGAGAATCCCAGTCATTTTAACCATGTGTATTTAACATTAAAATGGCTATTGTGGCTTCCAGAGTCATGCTAAAATTGCACTCTTCACCTCAGAGAAATTCAGCGAAACCAGTTGCACCAAACAGTGTGCTAATTGCATTTATAGAAATAAACAACACAAACTCCCTGGAGCTTTACAAAATAGCTCATTCTTATATCAATCTATTTTTTGAGCCTAATATGGTCACTTCTGGCTGCAAAAAAAACCCCAACAACATGGCAACATTCAAATGCCAAATTCTGCTTCATTCATTCTATATACAGTCTATAAACACACAAAATAAAGAAAACACAGAGGCTGCATGCCATCGATTTATCAACGTTACCTGTCCTCCAAACTGGTTGCATGGGAAGCCCAGGATGCGTAAACCTTTCTCAGCGTAGGAGGCGTGCATTCCCGCTAGCTGAGTGTAGTTTACTCGGGTCTTTCCTCATTTGGAAGCTACATTGACAATGATGCACACGTACCCTCTGGCAGGAAAATACACAAGCATGTGGTTAAAGTACTGAGTATTAAGTACTAATACTGAGCAGATGAGCCTGCTGAAATAAAAAAAATATACTTCACCTGTATTTTTCAAGAGATTCCTCGTTCCCATCAATGTCCTTGGCGGAGAACTCATAGATGGTCTTGGCACTCTGCCAGTCTCCCACCTGAGCGCACTACACACAGGTGAGGAATGGAGACTGGTGAGTGTGATTGTGTAACAACTGAAGATTGGTCAGGGTTAAAGTCCAAGTAATAGGAGCAAAGGCCAAGTCTGACCTTAAAAAACAGGATGAATCAGAAATAAGAGTAAAGGCGAAGGAGGTAACCAGTGCCCTTAATACTCAGTACCCTTTGGTACATACAGTATGTGTCATCATTCATGTCCACACCCGTGACTTTCCACACTCAGCAGGTTGAGGCTGTAACCCCCACACTTAGTGACCTGCGTGCATGTGTGAATCACTCACATTAACAAAAACAAAAAGTAGATTAACACAAACAGCTGATTCAGTTAATTGTTAAATCTCAACCACCGCAATAATCGCATTTAATAAAATGAGGAAATAGGATTACACAATCACAAAGGCTGTGTGTGGCGTTAACTCGCGACAGGCTATCATCACAGAAGATACTAGTTTTATTTCAAACGGCCGTGTTTAGATGCAGGTGTAAACCCTTATTTAAATCAATAACAAACGCCGTTGATATGCCAAATCCTTCACACGAAGCTAGCGCCGGTAGCAGCATCAACGTCGGACACATTTGACTGTTGCACCGCAAAATAAAAATAGAAATCTTTACCGTGAGTGACCTACATGTTGCTCAGCACGCAGGCAGCGGACGGTACAATAATGTTTACACCATTTGAAGCAAGAAAACATGTGTTATCTGTGTAGTCAGTGCTCTGTGTACTCACCATACTTCTCAGCACTCCTCTGCTCCCCAGCAGACCTAACAACACGGTCGATCTGTGGAGCCACATGGCGGCCACACTGATCACATGACCTGCTAGCTCCGCCCACTGACAGATACCAATGCAGCACTCTACACGTGACCCTGAAACTGCCTCAGCGTCCTTTTATAGTTTTTTAACGCGACTTTTTAAGTTATTTTTTCACATACAGCAGTGCTTCTGCACATTCTTTGAATTTAAAAACATTTAATCACGAAATAACTGTTGTTAACTCTTAAATGACAAACACAAATAACATTTTTTTAAAGTATTTATTGCTATTAGTTGGTATTTTCTAATGTATATAGGTTTTTTGCAGTCAGAAGCGTCTGACATATTCAGATTTTTATATAAAGTAGTTCAACTTGTAAAACACTTTATATAGAATTTATTAGCTAATTTCCTCCATATTTTGCTCATTAAGTTTTAAACAGTGTTAAAATTTTATATAGTTGGCACAGCTTATATATCATAGTTCTCCTGTATAAAGAAACTTCCACCACAGCCCATTAAATGACTGTATCCTCTGAGACACAGAAACCATCAAGGGTAACCTGACAGTTTTACATCTGTTTTAAATACTTACAGCATTATGTTTTTTTTAATTAAAAAAGTTCATGTTTATTTAGTCAGAAATGGGCTGTTTGGACCCCCCACCCCCCACCGCCACCCCTTCAAGACCCCACTTTCTTCTGATTGGCTAATGTCAGGGACACTGACAGGTGACAGAAGCCGACTCTCCAACAGGTGACTGTAAATGCATCTTTGTTGACTGGAAACTTTTCAAACCAGTTCAAACATGTTGGAGTCTGAATCTGATCCAGAATCTGAACATGGTGAAGGTCTGAAACCTTGAGTTAGCATCAGGAATGATGAAAAGATCTAGTTGCCTTGGAAACACTGGAGAACAACAATGAGCAGGTTACTTTGTTTCATTCAAAATAAGAGGGATGATAAAACGACTTACTTGTTGTGTTAAAGTTATTTCTTGCAGTATAAGCACAACTTTTCTTGTTCTATATTTGTGTATTGAACTTTACCCTTGTGCAAAAGTTGAAAATTATTGCTATGTACAGATCTAACGTGCAAAAGTTGCAACATCGTTTACTGTAACTCTTCTCCCATCGACTTTGGTGCACATGAATCCAGACTGACCTGTATGACAGCAGCTAGTTTATGACCATAATCATCTTGGAATGAAATGATCAAAGCTGTAGTTTAATTTTTCTTCCAACAGAGGGCACTGTCTTATTGTAGGAAAGACTGCATGTGGCGCTCCTGGCTCTCATGTCTACGGAGGCAAAATTAAAAAAGAAAAAGAAAAAAGTTGAGAAACAAAAGCAAGGCTGACACTTGTGGAAGATGTGAGAGTCTCTGACGACTGAAGGTTTCATGCCAAACAAAGGAGCATCTGCGACCTTCAGGCTTGGAAAAACTCTGTCCCACAAGTTATTCGAATAAATGCAGTAACCTTTTTTTCCCTTTTATTCTGTATTGAAAATAGGCCAGGGACTTATTCCTTTACACCCTTGTTCTGGGACATTGCTTGGAAATAGACTCCAGTGGCTCGTCCCCATGAAACAACGTTTTGCTTCTTTAATTGGATGTATTCCCTGCTGAAAACGTGGGATATTGGAGTGGGACGTAACACACAAAGGAACCACTCAGATGTGTAAACCTAGAGGTAGACAGTTTGCAGAAGGTTATTTCAATTAGAGGGGATAAATAATAAAAGAGTTGATTTCATGGGAGGCTTAAATTCACAGTTTAAGGTTACACATTTCTTTCCACTTTTTACAGCTGTTGGTTTATTGACGTGATTGTAGCGTATTTATGAAACACAACACATGGTCAAGAATAGAACTAACAAGACTTGTTTCCACTGTCGCTGGTGCAGACACAGCTAATGAACCTATCGCATGATGGAAATAGGAACTGAAAAGCTAGAAATGTGAACAAGGATGGACAAGATGAAAGGCTTCATAGGCACACAAGAAGCAATAACAACAAACAAGAACAACATACAAAATAGTCAGATCTATTTCTATCACATTAAAGCCACATCAGGATGTCTGAGCTGATCACACTGGGTGAATTTAAGTCTGTTTTAAGAGACAGTGGAAAATGTTCTTTTGGTGAATGCAACTGTTTTATGTGAATTTTAAGTAGTGTTGTTTGTGTTGTCTGTATTTGAAACTTTTAATTGATTGTTGATGCTGCCATGTTGGCCAGGTCTCTCTTGCAAAGGACATTTTCAATCCCAATGAGACTTCTGCCAGATTAAATATGTATATTTAATTCAAAATGACAACATTGACTATGTTTATATATATATTTTACACGTGAACCCATCAGTAATTTGACCAAACTGACTGTGTCCACCATGAGGGGCATAAGGCAGCCTGGGATAATGACAGGGATTCTCCATGCGAACTTGCTGTTAGTATTGGCATGCACAGTCGGTGTGTTTGGGTGATGCGGAGAGGCTTTCAATTAGAGAATGGAAACACACAGAATCCACCACAGGTTTCCACCTAACACATCCAGTTGTAAGACCACAATTAAACACATAGCCAATTAAAATCTGGATCAAAAGATTTCTGTAGAAGACATTTGTAAAAATCAAAGCGGTGTAGAAACGCAGGGGGTACACACTTTAATTAGCTGCTGTTCTGCCTCTACTGTCAAAGGGAACGAGTCTGTAATAATACAGCAAGTTTGTGCTGCAAAAGTGTTGTTTACACTTTGCAGTCATGAGAAAGTGTTTAATTATCAGTTTTTTTACTCATTTATTTTATAATGTGAGCAGTAAAATGCATCATGTGAAGCTGGAAAATACTTTGAAATGGATGTATGTGGACCTGTTCTGCACACACACACACACACACATACACACACACACACACACACACACACGCAGGTTTAATTAAAATGATGAGGATAATAAGGTCATGAGATGACATTTCAAACTGCTGCATGGCACATGTATGTTCTCCTAACAACAGCTTTCACTGCCTAAAATGCCGATGAACAAAATGTTTATTCTCTTGTTTGTTTACTTTACCACAACTCAGGCTGTGACTTAATGAAGTGCTACCATCTGAGGCAGATCTAGGCCTGAAGCCAACAGCTGTTATAGGTCAAATATTCAGTTCATGCATGCTGCAGGCATGAAAAATCTAAATGTGACTGAATAAAATTACATGAAAGCAAAGTAATTACAGCACAAGTTTAAAACAAAACCACACGATAATCGTCCCTGTTTCCACTTCAGAGGCAAATAAACCCACCTGTGGAAAAGGAAATCAGAAGTGAGAGTAAGAATATTTTGATTCTATCCTCATCAAAAAATAGCTGCACATATGTGATGCTATAATGAATGTTTGGGACTATTTCCAAACACACAAAGCAGCTTTATTGTTATTTGTTGTCAGTTAGTTTCATTAAGAGTCACACACCACCAAACCTGTTAACCCTGCCCAAATGATGAGAAAACATATTTGTGGAAAAAGTAGGAGATAATGAATAGGAAATGAGAGAAAAATATAAGAAAAACAAACAAGTTTCATAATAATAATAAAAAAAACTGTTGCCTAGAAACAACCTCTGCTAAACCTGACTCTCCCACCCCCCACGGTGCACACATGCACACGCACACACACACAACTATGTGCACCATGGGAGATAAGATCAGAAGTTAGGGTTATTTCTCACTGTTCCTAAGCAACAAGTTTGCTGTTTTCTTGCCTTCACCATATCTCTGTCAGCTCCACTGGAGATTAATAGTCAGAGGCAGAAATTAAGCTGACCACAAAACTTTAGCAATTTCTCAGAAGTTGGCTTTATATCTGAGGGAGAAGTAAATACTGCCATCGCCTCGGCTGGAGTTTTAGAAAAGAAGAATTTAGAGATAAGAGACTGAGGTCTTTCTCTTTCATTACAGGATAATTTATTTTTACTCTATATCCTGCTGACTGTGTTGTAGTAGCACGGGATGTGAAATGCTGATCACATCATTTTACAGTAGATGTGGACGTATTAGCTCTATTTAAACCCAGCTGATGTCCCTACATCCACAAATTCAAGGAATTCAATAAATCCTCACCACATATTTCAAATAATAAAAGATACCTGCAGTGATATACATGTGTCCAAATATTCTCCCCCTCATATCCCAGTGATACGTATGAATGTGTTGCAATTACTGCCCAGGTATGCAACAAAAATTTTAATTAGACTCATGCTGAAAAGAACAACCCTTCCACATTCTTGCATATTTTCATTTTAGAATGAATGGACAGAGCGAACAACAAAAGGAGTGTAATGAAAACAGATGGCAACCTATATTTGCATTGGCAGGGAATCTTTTACATTTAACCCTCACACTTGGAGCGGATTGGTTGGCAAGGCAACAGGTTCTACCGCCTGTTTCCCATGACTGCATCTCAATAGTCCAGATCAGCCTTCTTATCTCGCCTTCTTCCTTGAGAGAGCATAAGTTAAACCAGGATGGTGAGCCGTGCGTTGAAATGTTCAATGTTGTTCTGACAGGCAACTGGCAGCCAGCTCACTGCATCTGCACCTCAATCTCTCAATCCATCCCAAAGGTCAATACTTGGAGTTTTATCTGCCACTCCCTGACGGGCTGGTAACCATTTCAGCTTTGAATCAATCATTATATTTGAGCTTAGCTGAAAACCTCAGTCTGACATCTACTTATTGTATCGTTTTTCTCCAACATGTGTTTGTTTCTACACAATTATTTTGAATAATCAGTGGATTAAAAATATACTGACTGCAACAAGTCCTACAGAAAGGAATATTTTAAATGTGGCAATACAGATGTTTACACCTACAGTGCAAACATCTGTCTCTCAAGCATTTAAGACGTGTGCTAACAGCGCATGCTCCATAGCAACAGTCGCTCCACTCTTTCCTCTGGCAAACCAATTATTGCTGGTTGACGTCAAAGTGCGTTGCTACCGGTGATCCAGCATGGAAAAGAAACCAAACTCCAACATGCTGCAAAATCCCAGGAGATGTATCTGGTGCTACTGGGGTTCATTAACGACGTGTGAACTAAGTAACGGACATTTATTTTAATGGAAAGCGTTGAAAGGTTGAAAGCATAGATTGTATAAAGAAATGGATCACACATTGGTTTGTGGACTCGCGTTTAGAAGTCAGAAGTTTGACATTTGAACGTTGCCATGTTGGTTGTTTGAAGCTAGAAATGACCATATATGTATATGGAGGGAGGAGGTGGGTCTAACCCTTGACCTCAAGGTCACTGCCCAATGTGTTCATACCATAGCAACAGTTGACTTGACTTGAGATCAGACCTGATGATCAAACAAGCCACGCCCCTAAATGTTTCTCCTTTTGAAGGCAAATATCTTCTTAATATGATTTCTTTATTTCAGATGGACCACCAGATAAAAAGTCAACTGGAGCCAGACTTTTTTTGGAGGCAGTATCTCGTGGCCATCAGGAGTATTACACTTTTTTACACTCCCACGTTGGCCTTTCTGATCCTCACTTGCTTTGTCCATTTCTATATACAATCTATGGTTTGTACTATACCTCTGTGTGTATGTGTCTACATTTGTACTGGCTATAGACCTGCAGCAGTTCCTGGTAAATGTACTTAAAGTTTCCAAAGTTTTGTTCCTGCTGTTGCTGGTGGACAGTACTAACCTAGCAACCTTTAAGAGGGCAGAATTGATTTGCAAGTTCAAGCATTTCTTTCAGCATTTCATGAGCAATGAGTAAGTCCATTGCAAGCTGAGGAGTAAAAAGGTTTAATGCAGAACTTAAAGAAACAGACTGGACCTTAAACTTCAAAGTCATTGTGATGGCACACTGATGTGTAACAGGGAGAAGTGCAGCTCTTTCAGCAGCTCCCAACCCCTATTCTTCTGCTACATAACCTGGACTGATGGAGTATGATCTCCACACAACACAAACTAACCGAGTCTTCAGCTGGACATAAGAAGCTTGGTATTTTCAGTGCAGATATCATGTCAAAGAGAAACAGACAAACAGGACACACAAAAAATTGAAATGAAATAAAAACAAGAAGCCAACAGAGCATGAGGCCGAACAAGAGTAAATCTCTGTTTGGCTTTTAGTTGCTGGCAGAAGCTTAAAAAAACAAAAGGTTGCAAGACAGATGCCAGGCTGGCCTTGATGCTGTTGGGCTTGTAGTTAATATTTGATGGCTTGCTACGTCCTGTGCTGTCAAAGTTGCTTGACACTTGGCTGTGTTAGCAAAGTTGTCAGCTAATCAGTTCAACAGACACTTAGCTGGTAGCTAGTTGTCAGTTAACATGAGTCTTTGCCTTTTGAAGTCGTGTTTAGCTAGTTCCAACTCCTTCAGTGAACAGTCGGCCATGAGGAGGAGTCAGATGTGTATGTATTTAAGACTGTGGTGTAAAATTGAATTGCCTTCTGAAACTTCAGGAATGCCCAGTCATGAAAATATGCCAATTCTTGCATAACAGGGCTTTAATAAATCTGTACAACATGGCACAATGGCAATAAAAAGACAGTCAGCAGCATCGTGTCTAGAGACAGGAAGAGACAGTAGTAAGGCAGTGAAAGACTCTTGAACATCAGGCAAAAGGTTCTGTGGTTTAATGAAACAAGGACTGAACTTTTCATCTGTAACTGAAAGTGCAACGTTTGGTAGAAAGCAAGCACAGCTCATAACCCTTTAACATGAACCCCAGTGTGCTAGGAAGTGACAGGGACCGGGACACCTATATAAGAGGTATATTATAAATGGAAATAATTATGAGAATCAGACTTTACGAGGGGGACATTTTGTTGTCCAGCAGGACTTGATCCAAAGCATAGCCAACTCTGTACTGAAATTAATGTATCAGTCCTTACCATCTCTATACTTTGTATTGATGCGTTACACTATATATTGGAATGGACAATGTAAACGGGTTTCAAAAATGAGGCCAGTACAAAAAGGTGTAATACTCCCAACAGCCACTAGATGCTGGCTCCAAAACAGGTCTGTTTTCCAATGAGACCAGTACAGTACAAGACCAGTACAAACTCAAAATTCAACAATAATTACTGCGGCCATGCAGCTGTTCTAAATGCTGCACTCATATCATCTTAATTTATTGTTTTTAGAGTTATCTATCTCCTGAGTTTGTGATGTGTTATTATGTGAAATGCATCACATAATTTTGTTGTGTTTTTATAACACAGTGACAATAAAGGCTTTCTGACTCTGAAATGCTAAACTCCTGGCTTCAATACTTTGATGAACATGAAGGTAGAACTGATGTACTTTTTATGGTTTTTTTATTTTTTTAAACGCCCAGTGAATGGTGCAGTCCTTGTGAATGATACAAATGCTGAAACACTTAATAAATATGTGTTTACATGATTTCTTGCCAACAGTTGGAAGAGAGCATTTATACCTCTATCATATTAATATGACAGCTATAGCTTTGCATAATGACTGCAGGTGACAGCACCAGCTAGCCTTGCTCTCTACAAAGTTAAAAATAACATATATCCAGCAATGTATTTTTGGTTTAATTTACACAGAAAAAGTGAATCCTGGTTGAGCGAGCTGGTTTCAGGTTCTCTGTATGTACAAAGGGTTTAGGCACGTTAGAGTTTTAGTTTAATTAATATCTAATACCACCTGGGACACATCTGATTGGCCCAAAATTTATTCTGCAGCGTGACAACTGCCTCAAACATGCAGCCAGGGCTTTAAAAAAACTATCTTTAGCAACCAGAAGAACAGTGAGTGCTGCAGGAGATGGTCTGGCTCCCACAGAGCCCTGTTCTCAACATCATGGAGTCACATTTACATGGAGAGAGACGACACTCAGACAGCATAAATCCACAGGTTCCCCAAGATGTTAGGAGCTACCTGCCAAATGCCGTGAAAAATTGTGTGAAAGTGTACCAAGAAAAGTTGTTGCTGTTTAGTTGAGTGGTCACACCAAATAGTAACACACAATAACGCAAAAATGTGTCTCAAAATTTACTATTTGTGTATTTATTACATCTCTCTTCTGGAGTATATTGTGTGTGACACTGAGAAAAATCACAATAACAATAATAATGGTCTGGATTTATCGCACTTTTTTCTGGCAGTCGAGACTCAAAGCACTTACAGAGACCATTATTCATTCACACCCAGTCATACCAGTGGTGGTAAGCTAAGTTAGCCACAGCTGCCCTGGGGCAGACTGATGGAGGCGTGGCTGCCAGTTTGAGCCTATCGCCCCTCCGACCGCCACCAACCATTCATTCAACATTCATACAGGGCAAATTGGGCAAAGTGTCTTGCCCAAGGACACACCAACAATGACTGGGAGGAGTGGGAAGTCGAACCACCAACACTTTGGTTGGTAGACAGCTGCTCTACCAACTGAACCACTGCGGTCCCAATCTATTTGGATCACAAGAAATAACCACGACGAGTCCAAAAGTCAAGTGGCTTAACTTGACTACTTACTACTTACTTTCAGAGGTACTTTACATGTGTAGACTGTATTTAGACTGGAAGAAGTTAACAGGAAGTCATCCATTAGTTTGTCGAGTAATGACTGATGACACTACCCAGTGTGTATGAGACTCAATCAAACTGACCACGCCCCCTGAAGCTTCATATTGTCAAATCTACATAATTATTAATCATTTTCAGATGGACCACCAGATCAATGATCAGAAGAACTGACTTTAGCTAATGACACCAGAATGACTTGTGGAAAAAATGTATTGACTGGGTGATCATGATCATGATTGAAAATGAGGATTTTTTTATGTGAAGTCAATTGGAGTTTTTTTGGAGCCAGCATCTAGTGGCCATTGGGAGTATTGCACTTCCACGGTGGCATTTCTTTTAGCCCCCGTTGCTTCGTCCATTTCAATACACAGTCTACGGTAAACATGCACTTATGAATAGTTATGTAATAACACAGGACAGTGAGGTACAACCAATCAAAATCTTTTCCTTTTGTGATTTCCAGGTTCTGACAGAATTTCAACCACCCATCAACTGCACTGTTATGATATTAGCCAAATGAACTAGGCTTCAATCTCATTATTACAGAGAGAAAACGTCTGTCCTAATTCTTATTATTACTTTTTGTGAAGGTGAAGGCAGGCCTGACACTAATTTTGGATGTCACCTGATTGTCAGATCAGTCTACACAGGCTCCACTTCTCACATTCACAGAATGACACCAATATGTCTGGAACAAGGTGCTGGAGAGGAGAAGCTCTGCCACAGCTTGTTAGAGAAAATTGACTTTAAGGAACAGAGGCTACATCTGTGTCTAAAAGTCGGCGAATAAATGATTCTAGCTACTCAACAAAGATTTTGCAGCCTGTAGAGATACAGTACTGGCTCAAACAGAGAAAGCAGACATGAGTCATGTCAGATAAACAATGGAGAAAGTGTCACAGTTGGAAATGTACTTGTTAGGATTCATGCCATTTTAGCCTATTAAGACGCATGATGTACCGCTGCCGATCACAGCATCACACCTCTGCTCTGGATGTGTTTTCAAAAGGGGAACAAATGTATCAGCAGAGACCTATATTTACCTGTTGGCTCAACGCAAGACCAACCTCTGCAAATGTCTTTAATAAGACGCCTTTCACATTCATGTCTTATTACTGCTTCTGTCTTTTCCTCTGTATTAATCTTTTCTTCTGCCACCTTCTCTCCCCACCCTGCTGTTCGTACTCTGACTCGGGAAAATATGCAGATTTTTCCTCTGTGATGTTTCGCCCTCACCTGCTCACGTCGCACAATCACATCAGTAAAAATACATGCCCACAGAAGAGCTTAATTAGCCTTTGTGCCAGGAACTTCCACCACCTCATTGATGTGTGTTTTTGTGTATGTGTGTTTTTCATCAGCTACTCTACGAAGAAGAGAGAAAAGTTTAATGTATTCAAAAGCTTTGATACTTCAGAAACCTCACAGAGACAGTGTGCCAGACATTTTACTTTATTCACATTAATATAAACTAGCAAAAAACAAAGATGAATTTTATATGGAGGACTTTTATTCTTAATATACTCTGGCCCATCTCCTGGAAAATAATCTTAGTAACTAATGTTAACTTGGCGAATATTAAAAAGACCACTGAGGCCTTTTCAGCACACAGTTTTGTGGTTTAGATGTCCTCAGGCTTGTTAATGTAGAAAAAAGTATTTGATTTTCAGGGCATATTTAAAAGCAACACACTGATCGATGATCTTGACAAGAGAGAAGAGAGTGCCAATAAAATAAAAACAGACATTAAAATGAGGATCAATAAATGAATAAATCTTTTTTTGCTAAAATGCATGCAATATCTGGATGGTGAGCTGGATGCTGCATACACTACTTAAGATGTCAAACCAAATATGTGCTGTGCATTGAGAACATTCTTGTTTTTGTGTGTGTTAAGTCTAGACTATATGGAAATGGATGAAGCAACCAGGTCTCAAGAATGAAGCCGATGTAGCACAATGAAGTACAAAAAAATGCAATACTCCCAATGACCACTAGATGCTGGCTCAAAAAAAACCCCAAACAACTCAACCGTCAATACATTTTTCCATGAGTCATTCTGATGTGATTAGCTAGCATCAGTTCTTCTTATCAGTGATTTCGTGGTCCTGAAAATGAAATCATCATTAAGTTGATATTAGGCTTGAAAAAGAGGAATATGAGGGGCATGATTAGTTTGATTGACAGATCTGGTCTTCAATGGGAACAGACCTGAGCTCGAGTCTTATACATCTGGTTCAGACCCGCCTCCTTACTCCTCCATTTATATCCAAATATGGTCACTTCTGGCTAAAAAAACAAACAAACAACATTGCGGTGTTCAAATGCCAAACTCTTGGCCATAAACCAGCAGGTGACATCACGATAGCTTTGTCCATTGTGCATACAGTCTATAGTGTTAACCTTAGTTTGGCATGGATTGTGTTAAGTTCTTTCTAAGTTGCTGAGTTTAACAATTTTACATTTAGTTTTACAGCATCACTGTTGATACAATACTTGTTGAGACATCAATAAGCCAACATGTCTGCTGTCTACCTTTATATTTGTAATTACATAGATGTTTCTGGGACTTGCCATCTCTATGGATTGGATTGCAATGAGCACCACTGCAGAAGCTGTTAGACCCATACCCCGAGAGACATGAGTAATTACACACCCCTGTAGCTAAGAAGCCAATCAAGAAGGTATTTATTTGCCATGCTGTGAATAAAATTTGATTAAGAAGATCATTATTTGACAGGAAGTGCCTGCATTAAAACTGGCCTCTGACTGTATACAGTACAGACTTAGAAATGCTTGAAGTGCACTAATGAAATGAAGAATTTTCTCCCATCTTCTGTTTCTGTAACTGTCCACAACTGACATTGTACAGAGAGTGGAGAGGTAGAAGAGTGTGACAGGTGGATGTGTCTGCTGGGTTTGAACAGCCACAGTAGATACAATGGGAAAGAAAATGTTATGTTCCTCTCGGTTTCCCTCTGTTTCGGTTCAGTAGGCTGTATATGGGCATGGCGTTTCCTTGTTGCTTTAGCAACAGAGAAAGAAAGTGTCTCCCACCCCTCTTCTTCTCCTATATTTCCCTTTTTGGGTTCACTCCATGTGTATGAAGACAAGTGTGAAAAGTAGCATATATATATTAACGTGAACATGTGTGGGTGGTTGTCACCAATTAGGTCCATCCTCTGTTAGCGCATGGCTGTGGACCTACTCAACAGGTCCTTTAAATCACACTCTTGGGTTTCCAAGTTCCTCACATGCTGCAATAAAGACTTCATTGTCATATATTCAAAACAAGGACAATTTAGAAACACATAATGTGTAGCTTTCTCCTGTGGTTAAGATTTTGGCAGAGCATTATTTCCAACATATTCCATTAAAATAACAACACTAATAACGATGACATCCAAGTTTCCTGGCACCTGTCTCCCTCAGCCTCCAACTGTAGTTTGTGGGAGTGTTAACAGTATAAATAAACTCAAGCTCTGTGGTGCTAAGTGTGACCTGTTATTGTCTCATTACCTCCGGGCCTCCTCCACTCTCTCCACTGGGCTGCCAGTGTGAACACCTTCACAGACAACAGCAAGGACATCAAACGTTCATATGAAACGTTGTTAACAAGATAGCAGGAGCCGTGCTGGTCACGTTTCCCAAGTGTGTAGGCTTGTTTTTAAGTCACAGATAACAGTTCTGAAGAGACAATGAATGAGTCAGTGCATGTAACAAGCCAGGGAGCCAGAAATATAACCTAACAATCAATGCTAGACAGCTGGTTAGGATTTATTCAAATATGTGTAGGCTTTTCTTGATATTATTGAACTATGACGCCTTTCACCTCTGTTGTCTCTTCAAGCTTATCTTACCAGATGACAGGTGTCATATTTCTCATAGTTACATCACACAGACTGAAACAAGACGACTGCTGTGTGTTATGACAAGGCCTGTCAAGTAAGACGGTTCAGAGGCTTTCATACATCAGCCTGAACTGGAAATTCATGTTCGACGTGCACCGGTGTGAGATGATGACACGATGTTTAAAGTTCAACAACTGACCAGTCTTCACCTGCTAAAACTTTTCCCTCCTGCTCTGCAGTTACTACCTGAAACTGGTAGTTATGTTTGAAATAAGGACTTGTTAAATAATCTGTTATTTCATTTGCAAACAATATGTTTCACTTCTCATGATAACACTGATAGCATGAAGCTAACGCTGGATTGTGGACTTGAATTTTGAAGCAAGGACCTTGACATTAAACGTCGCCATTTTGGGTTTTTTTGGTTTTTTTTAAGAAGTGACGAAATTTTCAGGTGGGTCTGACCCTTGAACCTGAGGACACTGCCTAATATTTATGAGAGACTCAAGGCCTGGTCTCATTGGAGACCAAACTAAGCACACCTCGAAATCTTCCTCTTTTTGAAGCCTAATATTTCATGTTTGAAAATGCAGATTTTTGAGATGAAGTCGATCGGAACCAGAGTTTTTTTGGAGCCAGCATCTAGTGGCCATCAGTGGTATTGCACGTTTTTGAACTTCTATGTTGGCCTCATTTTTGGGACTCATTGGCTTCGTCCATTTCTGAGTACAGTCTATGGTGCACCTACCACTTCCTCCTCCTCCTTCTTCTCCACCTCATAGATGGAGCAGTGGTGATTTTTTGCCCCCTGCTTGTTCTCTGTTGCCACTGTCTTTGTTTAAAAATGTACCCATTGTAAGTACGAGGGATGTTGATAGTTTTTTGTTTTGTTTTGTTTTTTGTTTGTTTTTGTTTGGATTCCATTTTCGGATGTTGCATTTATTTGCTCCTTCAGTAATACTATCTTTAAAAAGATGTATTGATATTCATTCAGTAGTTAATCTGTAATGTTGCTAACACACAAGCCAACCCAGAAGAAAACATCACCTCTAGTGGAGGCTGCAATGACTGAAGCTCGCAAAACAAATATGTTGTTTCTATTTTCAACATTTTTGTTCCTGAGTTTTAGGGCTGAATGAAGAAAAAGGGGTGTATTTTGAAATTGTAAGAAAGTAGTGCAGCTCAAATGATCTCTTATTTAACAAAGATTGCTCTTTTTAGCATCTTGATTTGTTTGCAATTCAATCATATTCTGTCACTTTTCATTGTAGTCATTGTGAGTGGTGTGTGCAGGTAATCACAATAGGTATATATATACATTTGTTTCAAAAAGAGCAGGAGAAAATATGAAACAGCTTTGTTCCCTATTGTAATTACACGTTATGGACCGGAAAGTGTTGTGCAGCGTCGCCACTATACGTCTCCAGGACTGCCGCCCTGCTGTTACCTTTCGCCTTTCACCAGTTCTGTCCCATACAGTAAACGCCAGCAATCATTTACACTTGCTCTGTGAATCAGGGTCATGAGTCATCCACATGTTGCCATAAGAGCATTGTTCAGGATACACTGCATCTATAGAAATTACACTATGGAGAGGAGCCTAAAGGGGTCATGATTCATTCAATTCCTCCTATTAGCCGAGTACTTCACTCCCGCCATTTCCTTTCTCTTCCCTTGAGCACACAGTTGACACCGAGTAGCCAATTAAGAGCTGGCAGGATATTTTTTTTTCCTGCAGCAGAGAGTGAATTAAAAATAGTCTTTATACACAGCAAAATGTTTCTCTGTGAAAAACAACCGCAAAATAAAAACTTTGCAGCGACACAGAGGACCTGTCACCGCCTCTTGTTCAACACCAATGTGTTACCAAAGGTGTTAGAACCACGTTACGATCGCATAGTACCACTACTTTTATTTATTGCTTTGCCAAAAGCCCAAACTATACTGTGTGTATTGACTAAAATGTCCAAAGTGTATCATTTTACTGCAGTCTTGTAAAGCATTTGGAAAAGGAACACATTTTATCTTGTCTCTTTGGTCTTTGAGGTGCTTTGAGGGGACACTGGTGCAGTTTCAAGAAGCATTGACATCTGTTGATTGTGGAACTAATCAAGCTTCACTTATCCCTGAGCCAATCAGCGTCTGTCGTGATTCATTCATCGATTTATTTGTATTGGTGATGAACCCCAGGCTGTTTTGTGTTTATCTTCCCATCAAAAAATATTCAGTGTAGCATTTGGTCGCTCCTTCTTTTCTCTCTGTCTGCTTTGAGAGACAATGTTCATTGCCAGCATATTGTATAAGGATTCATCACGCTGTCATTATCAACAGATTTAACTGTCACACTGTTGTCAACATGCCAAGCAGCCACAAGGGATGGATAGAACTCGCTCACACACACACACACACGCGCGCGCGCGCGCAAGTGTAAATACAGGGGGAGGAGATCCAAAGTGGCCAAGGAACTGAAGGAACTCATGTTGTCTTTCAAATAGAAGCTTTTGATGGAAAGCTGCTCAAATCAAACATAGTTAAAAAATGCAAAACAGGATAACTGAGTAACATAGGTGGCCTATATGTTTTACCCATATCATCTCAATGTTAAACTCCTCATCCGATTCAGTATTCTGTTTCTGCTGTATCCTATTTAGGAAGTGAATTCACAGTCTCAGCTATAGGGGTTTCAGAGAGTGTGAGCAACTCATACTCCTTTTCCACCGAGCGGGTTCCGGTTCCAGTTCAGGGCCAGTTCCTGACTTAGCCCCAGTTTGTTGTGTTTCCACCGCCATGAGAACTGACCCCAGCCATTAAAACTGGGGCTAAGTCTGGCGCCACTTCCTTCCTGGGCGAGAGCTCAGCACCGACTAGGCAGCGACTATGACAGGAGCTGAGGGAGTGATCGTGGAAACACAACTAGCGATAGTAGAAGATTAGAGTAATGAAAATACGGTGGTCGCTAACAGTTGGATGTTTTGGCTCTGGATCTCAGTTACCCCTTTTCCACCAAACAGGTTCCAGGGCCAGTTCTGGGCCAGTTCCTGACTTAGCCCCAGTTTGTTGTGTTTCCACCACCGCGAGAACT